>VDFB02130828.1:155210-405283 GCA_007258455.2 Sequoia sempervirens
TGAACGAAAAAGAATGAATGTGAATAGGAATTGTAACATTCTGGAATGCAGTGAGTATTGTGGGGTACAATCAATTTGGTGATGTTGTACATCGTATGTTATACAAGCATTGTAACAGTGTGAGAGAACAACTGTAATCAGAATTTGTGTACAAGGTTGATCTAGGCTAATGTGAATTAAACACTTGAAAGTGAAGTTCTGTAACTCTGTATGTAATATATTTACTGTAATACAAAGTGGCTTTACTTGGTGTGTGGGTTTTTCTCCCATAAGGGTTTTCCCATTTAAAAACTGGTGTTCAATTATGTGTGTTCATTAAATTGTCTATTATCTTGTTATGTTGTTATGCATCTTAATAGTTTGTAACTCAAATTAAAGAATTTTCTTCACTTCTTTCCTAAGAATTTTACATTTGGAAGGTGTTTCCGCACCAAGCTTTCCTCACAAGTGGTATCATAGCCTAGCTAGCTATGTTATCCTTGTGGGTAGGGCTAGTTTTTTGTACTAATTATGTTCAGTGGGAGTCTTACAGAGAAAACTGATTATCTTGATTACAAATTGAGATGGCAAGCACATCAGGAAGAGTAGAAATTGAAAATTTCAATGGCAAAAATTTTGAGTTGTGGAAACTCAAAATGGAAGACCTACTGGTGGATAGAGATCTCTGGATTGTTGTGTTTGGAACTAAACCCTCAGGCATGAAGCAAGAAGATTGGGATCTCGTAGATAGAAAATCCAAAGGGCTGATAAGGCTTTGTTTGGCAGACTCTGTTCTCTTGAATGTCCGCGAGGAGAAGATTGCATCTTCATTATGGAAGAAACTTGGTGATATCTATTAGGGAAAGTCTTTGGTGAACAAGTTATTCTTGAGGAGGAATTTATACTCCTTGAAGATGGAAGAAGGAGCATCCATATCAAACCATCTAAATTCATTTAACATGATTGTTGCTCAGTTGGCCTCTGTGGGTGTGAAGATAGAGGAGGAGGATTGTTGCATGCTTCTATTATGTTCCTTAACACATGGGATCATTTGGTGATGGCTATCGAAAGTACAACAACCACTTTCAAGACAGAGGATGTGGTTGCTTCGTTGTTGTCAGAAGAAATGCAAAGGAGATCTTTTGAGATGACCAAAGAGGCCCTTACTATTTAGGGTAGATAAAAGGAGAGAGGCAAGAAGAAAGACAAGAAGTCCAAATGCAAATCTGAAGGGAGATCAAAGTCTCTAGGCAAGAATTCTAAGGTGAAATGCTGGAATTGTGGGCATATTGGTCATATCCAAAAGGATTGTAAAGAGGAGAAAAAGAAGAAGAAGAACTCTTCTGATAATGATTCTTCTTAGAGTGATGCAGATGCCTTCATTGTAGCCTTGGCAACTCAAGCATCAAATGATGTCTGGATAACCAAATTAAGAGCATATTTTCACATTATATCTCATAGAGATTGGTTCACAAAGTATGAAAAGTATGCTGGTGGAAAGGTGTACCTTGAAAGTGATTCATCTCTTGAAATTGTTGGTTGTGGAAGAGTTAGAATCCAATTTCTTGACAAAAGAATCAAAGGAATTGATGGCGTAATTCACATACCAAGTCTAGTCGAGACTTGGTTATGTCTTCAATTGCATACACATGCTCATCTTGCATCTACTTAATAGTGAGGTCAAGAGGTCTATTCATGACATCCATAAGGGAAAGCCAAGTCAAGTTTGGTTGTAATTATTTCATCTCTTTAATTATCATGTGGCCTCAAATGAAGCACCTTCCTAAGTTGAGAACAACCAAAAAAGAAGAGGATTTTTCCTCTCCTACCTCCATTTATTATTCATGAGTTGTGTATCTCTACTTACATTATCTTGTCCCTCTCGCATAGTGATTTTTTTAGTGGCCAATATTCTCTAATTGGTTAATAATTAAAATTTGAGAATCTAAAATTGGCTAATAATTCATTCTATAAACTGATTTAAATTGCCACATTTTCTCAAAAAAAAGTATAGTCTTATTTAAATCGCCAAAGAATTTATTTATTAAATTTTTTAACTCAAAAATTTCCCACAATATTTGATACATGACTAGATCAGATTCGCCTAAATTTTATAAATTATAGTAGAAATCTATATTAATTCGCCAGTAGTATATCATAATTATTAGTTTCTTTAGGGCTATATTTCCAATATTTAGTTTCCACCATTGACTTACAATATAATCTAATGGCTCTTGTTGTATTCCATGAGGTAAAATCTACTCATGATTTGTAATGCTTGCGGGTCCTATAATTTCGGGCCTCACGAGCATTATAGATCATGAGTACATTTTCCCTTGCGGAATACAACAAGGGTCATTAGATCAATGATCCAAAAGCAATTTCAAGCCCCATGAGAAATATAGATCATGGGTACATTTTACCTTGTAGAATACAATGAGGGCCATTCGATTATATTTTAAAACAATGGTGGCAAGTAAATATTATAGTCTACACCTTAAACCCATCGATAATTTCCACCCTCGAGCCCCTAATTATCCATGAGATTTTTTTTTTTAGATTGGATGGATTTGTCATCATAATTAATGAATTTTCATATTATTTTTCAAGATTCGCCAAAAAATTCTATAAAATTTTAGTGATGTAAAAAACCACCAATTAAATTAATACTTTTTTCAAAAAAAGAAAGATTCGCCAATAGAAATTAATATTTTTTCCTAAAAAAATGAAAGATTCGCCAAGATTTTATATCTTTCTTTGAGGGAGGTTTCTTAAAGTTATCACTGCTCTCACATGAATATTGAGTGATTCTTCTAGAGAATTGGAGCTATAGCTTTGAGTGCTAGCATGCTCCATCAATAAGCCTTCCATTTTGAGTTTCCAAAACTCAAAATTCATGCCATTAATTATTTAAAAATCCATTTTTTGGAAGTGCTTATAATTTATTTGAACCTAAAAAGTGATTCACTTATTCAAAATACTCCCACTAAAACCATTTTTGATACCAATTGTAGAAAATGATACTAATATAAATTTAAAAATACTGGTACAAATTGGTATAATCAAACATTTTAGTAAAAACAAATTGATACAAAATTTATTGTGGGAAAGCCTTTTAGGAAAAAATTAAGCAAACAATAACACCACTCTATATAATCACAATAAGTATTTTGCAATAAAATGAGATAATTCTTTCATGTTATCGTGCAAATATTAAACTCACTTTTTGAAGATATTTTGGTAGTATGTACTTGCCTTTTCATCACTCACTCATTCCATCCTAAGCACTCTATATATAGGCAAGAGAGAAACAAGCAAATCTACTATGTAAAAGTTATAATAAGAAAATTCACTAGTGAAAACTTACTAAGTTTTCTAAGTAATGGAGCCAAGTGACATTTTTGAAGGTGATCACCCAAGTTTTACTCTACAACCATGAGTCAATACAACCTCCAAGACAAACCCAAATTCTCTCTCCAAACCAAGTGCCCAAAATAACTTATTTTCATGTGACCCACATTAAATGCATATTATATCACCTTCAAAAGTAAATCCATTTATAATATTATGTGCAACAACTACCTAAGAAAATATTAAACAACCCAAAGTGTGCCATCGTGCTTTTAGGTGGATCATAATTTTTTTTAAATCTAATAATTTATCCAAGGTGTACATACCTTTATCAACTTATACCACACCCCTTTTTGTAGGAACAAAATTTCTTTACCCCACTCTTACTCTTTATTTTCCTAAACAATAAAAGCAAGTTTGTGATTGGTGCTTATTTCACTTGTGAGATAAACACTACTTATTGCCTAATAATTCTTTGTTATATAGGTTTTTGTGGAGCATGCATGTTGAAAGATGACTACACATAATTAGGTCTAGTGGGGTTCATTACTTAACATGGAGCCTTCTATCTCTGTTTGTCTCAATATTTATTATACTTTCCTGCTTCTAAGTGCTCATTTATTTTGAAATACATCTTCATGCTAGGATTCACAAGCAAACTTAAAGTGCGGGTAAAATGTAATAATGAAATTTGTATACTTGTCTTTTTTTTAGAGTTGTTGGGAATTGAGTTCGTACACCATTGTGTAAAAAATCATTATATTTAGTGTTTAAAGACATTAATTTGAGCATTGATTCATAACTAATTATCATTGAAAATCCTAGAGCACACAGTGAACATTCAATAGAAACATTCAATTTGGAGCTTTATGTTATAATTGTGCATAAACAACAATCTACCCAAGAATGAACAATAAATAACAATAAATTCAATGCAAACAAAATAAAAATATCAACATTCCAATATCTATTTTTAAAGTGTTCAAGGTATCTAAAACAAAGAAATTGATTAAAATATATATATTATAGGATGCACAAGTCAAGGTGACAAGTGTCCAAAAGAGAGTAGTTAACTAAAGGACCAACTTAACTATGTGAGGTGACGTGTAAAGTGAACTCACCTTAATGACCAGGTCAAATCATCTTAATGAGGGAGATGTGTCACTTAACTACTACCAAGCGATGAGTTGAATGAGGTAGAGATGGCACATGCTCCCATCATTTAAGTAGATGATGTGTGCTCTTATTTTCTAATTTACTCAAGTAATTAATGTTAACTACCTAAGTAAGATAAGGTGCAATAAATCAATATTTACACTAACACTTTAAAAGAAACAATACTTTGCATTAGAATCAACATCTAGATAACTTGAACTTGTTATTTGTCATTGTTTATCACAACTCTAAAGATAGTCTAATTAAGGGGGTTAATCTAAAATATTTTGAACTTTGTGATTGTAGATTTTCCCCAAAGTATTTTAAAATACCATCCACCTTCTTTAATAGTTAGAAATGAACAAAAAATATAACAAATAAAATAGTAGAATTTACATTGTGTCAAATTAAAATTACATTTCAAAAATTATACTCAAGCAATATGAAAATTGACCTATAACACTAACTCATAGATTATAATTCTATACAAAATAAAAGAAATCAAACATATTCTATACCCAAATAAGTCGAATCTACACTATTTCAATTCTTTATCTCCATCATTATTCTACAAATTAAATACTAATTCCTTTAATATATATATATATATTTTTCTTTTCTTTTAAATATTATTATTTTATAAGTTTTATCATTCTAGCTGGCTAACTAATTAATCTAGGTTGATTTATGTGTATTATTCAATTGGTATAGATTAAACTTCGGAAATTGTATTTTTCTCGGCACATAAATATTATGACTTTTATTTGAAACCTTCTTGGGTTAAAGAAAACGTTGTGGGATACACTTTCTACAGGGTTTAATGGGGGCTTTTCCCCTAAAGCTCTTCTGCAGAGCTGAACAGCCGAGGAAACACATGCACACAATGTGTTGCAACTTCAAATGTGAGGAGAGGTAGCATTATCGTAATATAATGCTTCGCAGATGGAGGGCTATTTGTACACAAGTACTTATTTACCCTCAAAGAAGAAGCTGCAGGCCTCTCTTCACAGTTGCTCAAGAAGTCACAAAGAGAGAAGACCCATATACGTTGATGAAAGATGATGGTATTCAGGTATGTTCAGACATGTGGATACAAGCTTTTAAGAATCATACCAAACCAATAACAGATGTTACGATTTTTTTAAAGAGGTTTGAGTTGTGGGTACTTGCTTATCAGAAGGTTTATGCTGATGAAACTGGTATGCCTTGTGCTAAGAATGCAATTCACTGGAATGCTCTAGAAAATTTGTTGTCACTCAGAAACGCTGTATTAGAATCTAAATTCAAGTGGGATTCAAGGACTGATTTTTATATTAGGTCCCCCAAGGATAAGACTAGGTCTGTGCAGCACTTGTCTAAGACCAAGCTTAGACAACTCATGACATCTGCACAGCCGAGTCCTTTTCAAGATAGGATTGTGCAGGAGGTTTTGCTTATGATCTTAGAGCCTATGTTCGAGCCCAGGTTTAGTCAGAAATCATATGCTTTTAGGCCTGGGAGGAATGCTCATACCGTGCTGAGAGTCATTAGGAGTAAATTTGGCGGATATGCTTGGTTTTTGAAGGGTGATTTGAGCACCATACTGGATGGGCTTGAGGTTAGGATAGTAATGGGTTGTCTTTCAAGGGTTGTTAAAGATAAGATCGTGAATGGGCTGATCAGGTCAGCTCTTATAACGCCTATTATGACTACATCAAGTGATGAAGGAAAGAAAAAGAAAAAGAAAAAGAAGGGGAAATTTCCAAGGAAGAGGTTTTTAGTCGAGGATGAGCCAAAGCCTGATCCTCATTGGCTAGAGACCTTCTTTGGGTTTGCGCCAGAAGAGGCAGCTAAGGTTCCATCATGGGGTCACTGTGGAGTGTTGAGCCCCCTTCTCATGAATATATGCCTTAATGAGTTAGACCAGTGGATGGAAGAGAGGATTGCTGAGTTTTATAGGCCTTCAAGTACTGATGTTATATGGAAAGATTCCATTGATGCAGGAAGCTACAATCCTGCCTGGCCGGAATTCGTTCCAACTAGTAGTAGGGAGAAAAGTAGGAAGATGGACTATATTCGTTATGGTGGGTATATCTTGATTGGAGTGAGAGGTCCTCGTAGAGGTGCTGGTTACATTCGAAAAAAAATAATGGAATTTTGTGAAGAGAAGTATGGCCTGAACCTTGATAAAGATGGCTTTCCAATAGAACACATAAGCAGGGGGATTGTGTTTCTGGACCATTTAATCTGTCGGCGTGTAATATATCCAACCTTGAGATACACTGGAACTGGTGGAGAGATTGTCAGTAAAAAAGGTGTAGGTACTCTGCTTTCTGTTACTGCCAGCTTGGAGCAGTGTATTCGTCAATTTCGAAAACTAAGATTTGTTAAGGGTGATAGGGATCCTGATCCACAGCCTTGTTATCGAATGATTCATGCAACTCAGGGACACAATAACTCACAAATGAATAAATTTCTTGAAACAATGTCAGAGTGGTACAGATATGCAGACAATCGAAAGAAAGTAACTAGATTTTGCTCGTATATTGTTCGGGGGTCTCTTGCGAAGCTATATGCTGCCAAGTATAAGCTTCGCTCTCGAGCCAAGGTTTACAAGATTGCCTCCCGCAATCTCAGCCGTCCATTGAAAAGGAGAGAAGGGCATGTGCCAGACTACAATGATCTTTTAAGAATGGGTCTTGTAGATGCCATCAGTGGCATTGAATTTTCTAATAGTGCTTTGATACCTACAACTGACTACACTCCCTTTCCTACGAACTGGATACCAGACCACGAGAAAGTTTTGCATGAATATATAAATGTACTAACTCCAAAAACGTTTCGAGAACAACGAGCTTTACTGAAGCAAAAGGGGCTAATTACACCACAGGATTACATGTCAATTATGGTATGGAACTTCAAAATGTATGGTGTATTTGTTGATGGCATGCCTATTTCTGAAAATCAGTTCAAACAGCAAGGAGAGGTACCTGAATCTGGAGACAAAGGTGAACAAGATAAAACAATACCATAAGATGCTGATGCAAAGGTTAAATATGATCTCTTTCTTCCAGTTGAAGGCTATAATCTCTAAGCAACAAGAAAGGCGATTCCTGTGTTCCAGTCCAAGGTCATTATCACCAAAAATTCTGTTATGGTCTGTAGCCAGAGTCTTCAGCATACATATATAATAGTTAATACAGTGATTTGCATATAGCAATTTTCTATCTCGTAATCTAAATGCTTAAAAGGCATAAAACCAGTTTAATGCATTTGATGGGAACAACCAATATTATAATAGGACGAGTGAATTCTATATACTTACTTGAAAATCCATTGAGAATCTTGCATATGTTTCACCTGGGATATAATATGTGAAAACAAAGTGCACGCATCGACACTCTGGGTTGAATTCATGATCAAGTTTATTTTGTTTTGTTCTCTTGATGGCATCAAAAGTATCCACTCGTGCTTAATTCTGTATGAAACTAGAGCTGGCTGTAATGCCCATCTATTATGCTCATCCTTTTGAAATCAGGACACAGCTTTGTTGGTGATTGTAACACACATGAGGGACTTGTATGTTAGGGTAGGAGGCAACTGTGGGGGAGCTTAAACAGCGTAGTCTGTAAGTCTGTATTAGATAAATGATGCATTTCAAATTGATGTCCATATATTAAATAAGGCATTTGATTCTTTTGACCATATTTTTATCTTCTAAATTGTGTTCATTCTCTGTTAATTAGACTGCTATGAGATTTACTCTACTCGCTGCAAGTTAAATTTCTGTCCAGTGCCCACATTGATTGGAACTGCTGTAAATATAGACTTCAAAATAAGCTGATGATTCAGCTTATGTGGGGCATGTAAATGATAAACTAAAATTTTAAATATTTCCTTGGATGTTGCATCCCTCTGTAGAAGCAGCTACACCAGAAGTCTGTATTTATGAACTGTTCTTCCAATAATCATTTTCTATTTAAGGTCACTTATTCTGGACTCAATAATACATTCATTTTAGGTGATGTGGTTTGAATACTTGCTATTTCTTGTACTTCTTGAGAACTACTTAAACCAGGATTAGATTCCTGAAAGAAACCATAAATAATTTTACTCCCTTTGGTAAAAATATTGGATTTTTGAATTACAAAGGACAGTTGATCTGAAAAAGTGAAAAAGTTGTCTGAGAAGTGTCTGAAAGTACAGAAAGCTGCAGTCAAGGAAAACTGAATATAATTGGCCTAACTTTGCATTTAAACATAAATACTTTTAAGACACCTAGAGACAGGAGAGCTTCTTCATCTGCAAGTTTGCTTGCTCACTTGTTTAATTGTCTTAAAGCTTGAAGAGGAAAATGACAATAGACCTACTCAGGAGAAGCAATGGCAACACAATCCTAAATGCAGAAAGAAAGAAATAATTGCACACTTACAGTATAACATGAGAATTTACCTTGGGGAAACTCTTTCAAGAAAAAACCCAGCAAAAACAACACTAAATTACCGTATTAAGTCAACCATTCACAATACAAAAAGATATTTTATATTTAAGCATGACCCTGATCCATGTGTGAGTATTTATAAGCACATCAATATAGGAAACTGCTAAGTGATATTACAGTACGATTGATATAAAACCTTGGGCTGAAATACCCCACCTATAAGGCCCAAAATATTTTTCTACCCCCCAGTTGTGGGTGGGTGTACGATAAGGGGTATGAAACATACAAAGTATGCAACACATATCCAACAAAACTTGCTTACAGGATTAAATTAAAAGAGACCCAGACAATTTACGTCTGATATGTGGATCTTTAAAGGAAACACTTTGGTTGTTTTTAAATAATTGTAGGTCTTTTATTTTCAGTCTAGGATTTCCACAGAATTGCAGCTATCTAAACCCCTGTTGGGGTGACTTGAAGCCCCTTTTCAGAGCAAAAGCTTTGGCCATGTTATGGTGACTTCATTCATGATTAGACCTTCTCCTTCTTGGCCTGCATTCCCTTTTGATGCACCATCAAAATAAAGGCTTGTCCACCAAGTCTCTATGATTCCGGAAGCTGTGCATTATGTGTGTTGCTATCTTAAGGCAGTTCCATCGGGTTTCTTCATCCAATCTATCAAAAGCAATCTTTCCAATGTTTTCGGTTCCTGGCTTCCATATTCTCCAGATCATCTTTCTTTTTTGCCAGAGTTTGTTTCATTCTATAATATGGTGAAGATAATCTGGGCAATGACTGGATATGTTTGGATGATGCTGTTTTGGAAGATCAATGTATTCCTGATTAGCTGCTAGCATTAAGGTAAGGTAATTATTTAGATTGGAACTTAGCCAGCATGTCTCTGGGTGTGCGAGACCTCCTTCAGGGAACAGTGGGACTTTGTATTCCCCTTTATACCCTTTACAGTTTCCACCAAACAGATTTTTCTTGAATTTTTATATAGGCAATTCCACATTAGGAGAGATGATAGAGTTTGAAAGTTTAGCTTTCTGAGAACTGAGTCCAAAACTTCTGTAGCAATGGGAGTTCAAGAAATAACTGATAAAGTTAATAACTCACATAACTGATAACTGATAAATTGATACACTGCAAAAACAACACCTAAATGAAAATTGATAACTGATAAATTGGATACACTGCAGAATCACCACCTAAATGAAAACTAATAAGGTATAATTGATAACTGATAAATTTGATACACTGCAAAAACACCACCTAAATGAAAACTGATAAAATAATAACTGATAACCGATAAATTGGATACACTGAACTATTTGGGAGAGTGCATCTAGGATTCAAATCAATTCGATGTTGTACTGCTCGACGTGTTTGAAGGCCTTCATTTTCTCTGAAGTCATCTTTATACCACTACAGTAACCTATCAAGTGTTTGTTGTTGTAACAGTGTTGGTGCATCAGTGCATGCTACTAGTGTTCATGAGCATGCTTGCATAAAAATGTCTCTTAGTAGACTACAATGAGCACAAATATTTGCATGTGTGCAATGATCTTGTGACAATGTTTAGTAGCGACCAAAGCTAGTTTGGCTTGTGATTTAGACTTGTTGAGATTGAAGTACTATCTGCTAACATGTATCTCCACTATTTTGGATTGGAATGGTTCATGCCATCTTGATCATACATGTATTATCTTCCCAGTAGTATGTTGTAGAGACTTCCAGAGAAGCAACATCATAAGTGACATTATCTTGCATAAGCTTGACTACATATGAGAAAGTACATTGTCTAATTACCTAAATGCCCTTATGATGCTGCAACCGTCCTAGAGAGAAGGGTTTTGGTTGTGCGGTGGTAGAGAGATTTAGGCACTAAAGTGCATCATGCACAATAAGCTCTTTGACTACTATCTTTTGATGATGATGTGGATAGGTTGTTTGATAATCCAACACTTTGTCTGGAAGAGATGCCTGCATTCCTTTGAAGTATCAATGGTCATGATGCTGGCATTGAGACATCACCCTCTTCATCATTTTCTTGACTAGGAGTTGGAATTTGATGCAGTTTGTGCAAACAAGGACTGTTCTATATGGCATTCAATGTCGTTGTGAAAGTTGATGCAGTGATGGTGGCACCATATATCACCTTATTGTAGCTTCTTATCCTTATCCTTGCCTAGTGAAGATGGATGGAACACCTTAGGGTTTTGTACAACTAATTTGGAGTATCTTGACAACTTTTGCATAGGAGAGTGATTTCTTTGTGTGAAAGGCTTGTAGCTGGTGTCTTGCATGGGCTTGTTCTTGCACAAGGATAATTATTGCTTAAGCTCTGCCTTGGCCTCAGCTTTTGATGCATTGCAAAATGGTTGCTGAAAAGTGTTTGAAGTTTAGAACTTCATCTTAGCATAAATAGAAGGTGATAATCCACTGATGTATTTAAGCATTCTATGTTGCACAAAGATGTTCTCTTACAAGTGCATGGAGAAGTTGTGAATTGTGATATTGGTTAGTGTATTCTTCCATAGGTGATCCTTTCATTGACACAATTGTTGGAACTTAATGTATTTGTCCTGAAAATGCTTGAGGGAGTAAAATACCTCTTGCAAAGCACCAACAAGGTTTTCCATGCTAGAATTGGCTTGTTATCCTTATCACATTGTGCGTTGAGTGTTTGCCACTAGTTGATGCTGAAATGGACATTTTCAGTGCTGCGAAGGAAATCTTCTTGGTACCAGTGAAGTTGTTGACCAAGAATCAGACTTCGATGTAAGAACACTTCATGCCCTTGTTTTTGTGAATTTTTTTGTTTATAAATTTTTGTGTTTTGTGAGGGTTTTCTGCTTTTTTGTATTTTTACATATATATATATAACAAATGCAAAGCATAAAAGAAATACAACTAACTAGGGTAAACAACTCCTCCAATATATCTTATTGATCCATATTCAAAAGAGCAACTTATTACAATCATACCCGAAATTATTTGGAAACATACAGCTGCTGTTTGCAATTTGCAGCCAAAAAGCACCCACAGATAAATTCGATTCTTCCAAAATAGCTTGCCTTTTCCTCCGTGAATGGTGTGGAATGCTTCACCAACCCTAGGTGACCCTCCTTGAATTAATTCAGATTTTTTTAGAGCCCTCTAGACTCAAAGTCGTCCTTGACCTTCTAGCGCCCCAGCTGCTGTGACAATGGCTGCTAAAAAGCAAGCCATCCCACCTTTGTATTATGCTCAATAATCATGCACAAAACAATGAAGGCTGCTGCTCTATTATCAGCAATATAGATGATTGATTCTGCTCATAAACCCTCTAAAATAATCTCTTCAATCTGCTCAATTAGAACCTTCGTGTGAAGCTCCCTCAAATACCAAATTTAGTGGGTATTTCACCACCTCAAATGGCTGCAACAATGGAGAGTGAACGTTCTCCAATGGCAAACTGATTCAGAAACCCTTGACTTCCTCTCTTAGATAAAAACTCATCAACACCAATGCTCAATCCAATGCATGCAAAAAGACTCCAAAGTAAAAATATATAGCCGTCTTAATATTATAATCTTTTTAAATAATTAATGTTTATTTAAGCCAAATAAACATTAATATCTCCATGAATACTTATTATCTCTGAATGTTGTCTAAACTGGGAGCTAAGCTGATGGAGCTGCATATGATCACACACCTTACTAAAAATAGTAAGGGTCTCTCTCTCTATCCATTCTTGACTTACTATAAATAGTAAGTTGAGCATACAGAGTCCTGGAGACTTCAAACGAAATCCAAAGTTGCTAGTTTCTGAACACTGGAGACAATACAATCCCCAAAAGAACCCCTAACCATCCTCATTAGCCTACAAGGGTCAGAATTATAGGCTAAACCATCTACAAACCTGAGCATGCTAAAAAGGGGACATTACAGTCTGTCCTCCCTGAAATTGCTTGTCCCCGAGCAATCTCAACTACCAATCGATACTCCTCTGTAAGATTGCTCCACTAGGATCCCATGGGTAGAACTGTGCAATGTCCCTAATATCATCAAACTGCTCTTGTAACAGCCTCCTCAGAACAACTGGTTGAACCCGCTGAGCCAACTCAAACTCGCCGTCCGGTGTTGTAGGAGTAAGAGTCTCAAGAGGAAGCAATTCAAAAGACTACTCATATTTGCTTCCAAATTTTACGCAAGGCAAACTGTCATAACCGTTGTCAAGTACCTGCACCACGGAGCTATGCATCTGAAATAGGTCATGCACATGAGGGTCAAAAGTGAAACTGTATGCACTCCTCACTGTGTATACTTGAGAAAACTCCTCTGCAAGCCTTGTCTGAAACTTCGATGCACTGGAAGGATCCCAAACACTACAATCAACGCTCATCTCAAAGTCCAGGTCAAGAGTGGAATCAACATGTAACCCAAAAAGCGGGTTATCATAAGACAATGTAACATCTACCTCAAACAAGGGGTTATTCACAAACTGGATAACACCACCATGCTGATCTAAAGCATACAACTCTGAACCCCTGGAGTCATCAACTAAAGCAGACTCCTCCTGAATCATCTCCTACTCTCTCTCCCTTTTCTTCTCTCTACGGAGAGAGATAGCATGCAAGCTCCCATCTGTAATTCCCCTCAACACGCGTCTCCTGCCATCAACCTCAAATGACATCACCTTAGGTACGTCGAGGGTAAATACTCCCAGGTTTTGGAGCCATTTCATGCCCATAACTATATTCATCTCACCCATGTTGACTACATAGAAATTAGAATGTAACTCATAGCTGTTCAACATCAAAGTGAGATTAGTAACCTGCCTAGTGCACGAAAGGGTGTATCCGTCAGCCACTCGAACTCTAAATCTGTCAAAGTTCTCGGCCTGAAGTCTACATCTAGCCGCGAAACTCTCATCAATAAAATTATGTGTTGCTCCCATATCCAGCATAGCAACACAATGCTGCCCATTAACTATCCCCCTGAACCTAAATGCGGCCTCATCTTGAACATCAACAAAGAATGCCATAGGAGCCAAATTCCCATCCGCAGATGCCATCACATTTTGACGATCCTTTGAAGCTGGCTGATCAGAATCAGAATCCTCATAGTATGCCCACATGACTCGATTTTCTTTGCCCTTAGGTCTCAAAGGGCAATCATGATCGGGGGTGTATGGTTCCTTACATCATAAACATAATTTTTTTTTCCTCAACTCCTCACGTGACTCCTCAACCGCTATGGTTGTTGGTTTCTTTTTCTTATCATCTGCCTGCTGAGAGTCCTCTTTGCTAGTTGAAGGAACATCCCTATGTGAGCTCCTGCTTTTCGGGGCAGCAAACTCCATACTTCCTGCTTTCTTCATTGCTTCCTACAATGTCGATGAATCAAAAGCATTAATCCACCCTCGCAACGGTTCCAACAAACCCTCCATGAAAAGCACAACTAGCCTCCTCTTTGAGATGTTTGTCACCATCACGAATAACCTCTGGAAATCACTGTTATAACTTTCCAGGCTGCCAGTCTGCTTAAGCTGTGTCAAGTCCCTGAAATAAATTTCTGGATCTTTTTTATCAAAACGTTCAACCAGTCTGTCCATGAACTCCTAATAAGAGGTGATACGATCATGCTGTAGTGTCACCATCCCATGATACCACCAATCGTGGGCTGCTCCCTCTAAGTGTAGTGTGGCAAATTTGATCGCTTCTTCTTCAGACATAGGTCAAAGTGTCAAAAAAGTGTCTAACCTATGGATCTAGGATTGTGCTATTACCTTGCCACTGCCATCAAAATAGGGTAGTGTGATCTTGCTGGTAGCGTGCTTCAAATCTCTATTTTGGTTCCGAGGCCTATTCTTTTGTCAAGACCTGTAGTAATCCACCCTAGATTGTACAAATCGGTCAAAATGCATGAGCTTGCGTGCCTCTGGTGTCAATTGTCGCCACTCATTGTGGGCAGCTATAAATGCGTTAGCATAGGTTGGATCCCTAACCTCTTCAATATTCTCCTCAACTCACTCTTCCCTCAGAAAAGTAGGTCGAGTAAGCCTATCTGTAGTGCGGGAAGGCACTCTCTGCACTATCTGTGACCCAGCTACACTCCTATCATCATCCTAATCCTTGTTGTATCTCATCCTATTTTCCTCAGTAATCTTATTCTGCTGCAACTGCTTCTGCATGGTTGTTGTGAATCCCTCAAAAGCACAGGCCATTCTTTCAATAAGTTCTTCACCCCTATCCACATCTCTTCTTTCATTCCTTTGTGGAATCTCTTCTGCCTTGTCACCCATATTTGCTAAACATACTTCTGCAAATGAATTATCCCTTTGCCAATCTTTTTCTAACTCCCCTTTACTGCGAGTGTAGTACTTGTGGTGACTTCTCATGTGAACCTTCAACCCTCCAGGATGGCTGGATTAAGGCTCTGATACCAATGTAAGAACACTTCATGCCCTTGTTTTTGTGAATTTTTTTGTTTATAAATTTTTGTGTTTTGTGAGGGTTTTCTGCTTTTTTGTATTTTTGCATATATATATATATATATATATAACAAATGCAAAGCATAAAAGAAATACAACTAACTAGGGTAAACAACTCCTCCAGTATATCTTATTGATCCATATTCAAAAGAGAGACTTATTACAATCATACCCAAAATTATTTGAAAACATACAGCTGCTGTTCGCAATTTGCAGCCAAAAAGCACCCACAAATGAGTTTGATTCTTCCAAAATAGCTTGCCTTTTCCTCCGTGAATGGTGTGGAATGCTTCACCAACCCTAGGCACCCCTCCTTGAATTAATTCAGATTTTTTAGAGCCCTCTAGACTCAAAGTCGTCCTTGACCTTCTAGCGCCCCAGCTGCTGTGACAATGGCTGCTAAAAAGCAAGCCATCCCACCTTTGTATGATGCTCAATAATCATGCACAAAACAATGAAGGCTGCTGCTCTATTATCAGCAATATAGATGCTTGATTCTGCTCATAAACCCTCTGAAATAATCTCTTCAACCTGCTCAATTAGAACCTCTGTGTGAAGCTCCCTCAAATACCAAATTTAGTGGATATTTCACCACCTCAAATGGCTGCAACAATGGAGAGTGAACGTTCTCCAATGGCAAACTAATTCAGAAACCCTTGGCTTTCTCTCTCATACAAAAACTCATCACAATCCAATGCATGCAAAAAGACTCCAAAGTAAAAATATATAGTCCTCTTGAGAAAGTCGAATTTCCTCAAAAAGCACATTTAATAACATTAAATGTTATTTCTTACATCTTTTAATATTTCATCAAGTACTTTGGAGTTGGCGCCCAATAAATTAATTAAATAAATGACCCCTTCTTATGACGCCTTGACCCTCAATATTAAGTTAAGTTATAACTTAATATTATAATCTTTTTAAATAATTAATGTTTATTTAAGCCAAATAAACATTAATATCTCCATGAATACTTATTAGCTTTGAACGCCGTTTGAATTGGGAGCTAAGCTGCTGGAGCTCCATACAACCACACACCTTACTAAAAATAGTAAGGGTCCCTCTCTATCCATTCCTGACTTACTATAAATAGTAAGTTGAGCATACAGAGTCTTGGAGACTTCAAACGAAAGCCAAAGCTGCTAGTTTTTGAACATTGGAGACAATACAATCCCCAGAAGACCCCCGAAGCATCCTCATTAACCTACGAGGGTCAGAATTATATGCTAAACCATCCACAAACCTAAGCATGCTAAAAAGGGGACATTACATTTGAGCTGTCAGATCTAGATAACTAGCACTAAGCTGCTGATTTTGCCTTAGAATGTAGGAATATCTATATTGACTTGAACTTTGAAGTGATTGCAATGTTGTGTCAGCTATGTGGGGTTTTGTGGTGCTGATCCAAGGTGATTTTTGAAATTTTGGAACTGTCCAAAGAATTCTTGGTGCTGTGTTTCCAAGGTAGCATCAAGCATTCACTGAATGTTTACCTAAACCTTGTTATGTGTTGTTGGACCATTTTTTCAATCCTTCTCTATACTTTCACAAATTGAACTAGGTGTGTTGAGTTCCTTTAGTTGTGTGTGTGTGTGCATTGGCATGAAAGAAGAGCTTTAGCTCTGAAACCAACGATCTGATTCCCAAGGTGGACTAGGGGATGATCTTCCAAGTTAGTTTGTAATGCAACAAGATCATAAAATGCATAAAGGAAAACAAGTATGTAAACCAAAACATATTCAAACACAAAAGGTTTCTGGCAGATATGCCTCTTCTATTCGTATTTGAATTGGGGAAATGTACATAGAGGTAAGATGAGAATATATTATGCCTCTTCTACTTTATAGAATGTACAAAGCAGGTACTTGTGCATGTAAGCCATGATCTAGGCTATTCATATAAGTTTACAGTTGTCCAACATGTATGGTGTGTTGCTTATGTGGACAGGATGACAATGGATGTCAAACCCAAATGGTGATTGTTGGATTGTTGTAACATGTGGCACAAATGCTGCCCTGTGTTGGATGCATATGGTGCGAGTTATATCATTGACTATTGCAGAGAGGCAACTAGGTGGTGTGCACATATGGAAGTATAACATGTGGTTGATGAAATTCTTGTATGCTTTGAATGGGCACTGACTTGTGCTGTCATGTGCAAGGCCACAAGATGTGCATGAGTGGTGTTGCATGCTTGTGAACAAGAACTGTATGTAGAAATGTGAGGACAATATCGCATGTAGGTGCATGTACTGTGTTGCATGTGTTGAGCAATGCTGAGTGTATTGATGAAGCTACTAAAGAGGACATGTGAGGTTTTACTTAGATCATAACACTTGGTTGATCCAATGCTTATCCAGAAATCTGCAGCTTTTGTTTTGTTTCCAGCCTTATACTATTCCAAAAGAGATGTTTGTGAATGAGATAGCAATGGATTCCCAAGGAGGAATCATCCCATATATCAACCTTCTTACTATCTTTAGGGCCCATAATAGACCAGATATGGTAGTCAATTTTCTGAGAAGCATATGTTTCCAAACTTTGTATCTGGAGCAAAAAGGTCCAACCTCCATTCTGAGGGCCTTTTGAGAGCGCTTCCACCATATTTGCCAAGCAAATTTTCTTAAAACGAGTTAGTCTTGCTGAGATATGGTTTCAATGGTCCAAAACAATGTTGCGCCCCAAGGTTCCCAGACAAAACTAGGTTTCGGATTGCTAGGCCTCTTTTGTCCTTCTGAGTGCAAACTTTGTTTTGGTCCACCAAAGAGAACTTTCTTGTCCTCTACTTTTCATTGGTTCACAGGAAATTTTGCATTAGCTTTCCCAAGTGATGGGAAAAACTAACAGAGCAGCCATGACTTAGCTTTGACATATGAAGGAGGAAATAACCAATTTGATTGGGACACTCCTAGGGCGAAGGTTTAACCATTTAGTAAATCAAAACCAAATTATTTATTTTACCTTTTTCAGGATTGGGTTCTACCTGTTGAGTTTGAGAGGCCCATCTGAGATATGCACTCCCTGTAATGTCCCCTTTTTAGCATGCTCCAGTTTGCGAATGGTTTAGCCTATAATTCCGACCCTTGTAGGCTAATGAGGATGGTTAGGGGGTCTTTTGGGGATTGTAATTTGTATCATCTCCAATGTTCAGAAACTAGCAGTTTGGCTTTTGTTTGAAGTCTCTAGGACTCTGTATGCTCAACTTACTATTTATAGTAAGTCAGGAATGGATAGAGAGAGACCCTTACTATTTTTAGTAAGGTGTGTAGTTGTATGCAACTCCATCAGCTTAGCTCCTAGTTCAGATGGCGTTCAAAGATGAGTATTCATGAAGATATTAATGTTTATTTGGCTTAAATAAACATTAATTATTTTAAAAGATTATAATATTAAGTTATAACTTAACTTAATATTGAGGGTCAAGGCGTCATAAGAAGGGGCCATTTATTTAATTAAATTATTGGGCACCAACTCCAAAGTACTTGATGAAATATTAAAAGATGTACGAAATAACATTTAATGTTATTAAATGTGTTTATTGAGGAAATTCGACTTTCTCAAGAGGGCTATATATTTTCACTATGGAGTCTTTTTGCATTCATTCGATTGAACATTGGTGTTGATGATTTTTGTCTAAGAGAGGAAGTCAAGGGTTTCTGAATCAGTTAGCTATTTGAGAACGTTAACTCTCCATTGTTGCAACCATTTGAAGTAGTGAGATATCTACTGAATTTGGCCTACAGAGAACTCCATTCAGGGGTTTTATTTGAGTAGAAAATCAGATATTAAAAATCGGGTTTCAGAGCACAATCGAGGGTGATAGAGTTGGTTGAAGGGGAAGTCGAAGGCAACAATCATTGGTGATTACCAGCGCAGGTTTCAAGGAGGTTCAGGCTGCTTTTTACCAATCATTTGCAGCAAAGTGGCGGAACTGTCAAGGGGTGTGAACTAGGTCAAAGGGAGCCCCAAAAGTCTCACAAAAAATACTAGAAGGTGCGCTTAGACTCTTAGAAGCCAGCCACAGCAGGTTGGAAGAAAAAGGATGCAGATATGAAGAGATTCGAATTTATTCATGAGGTGCTTTTTGGGTCTGCACTTGATGGCAGCCATTGATATCTGCAAATCTCTTTGGGTATGCTTGTAGATTGTTCTCTTTGCAAGTATTCAATAAAAATAAGATATTCTGGGAGTCGCAATTTAGTTTTAGTTTATTATCATTTCATTCCCAGCATTTTCTTTATTTGCAGAAAAACACAAAAAAAGCAGAAAACCCTCACAAAACACAAAAAATTACAAAATCAAAACAAGCATCGAAAACTAGGGCATGAAGTGTTCTTACACTCCCAAACAAGTAGTAACTTCTGACATGTCTCCTTTTTTCACATGCTAAGATCTGGGCAATTTTAGAATGAAGATGGATTCCTACATTGATGGTAAACAATATTCTGTTTTTATCAATTGCTTTACTTACGTCTGGGCACTTGGCTACTGGGACAGTTGCAGTCCTCATTGATGTCTCATGATCAAACTGGGAGTGAGTTTAAGCCTTGGAGCTACCTGATATGCAGGGTCCTTGAATGTTATCAAATGCTTTCTGCTTTGCCGAAATCTTTGCTTATAACATCAGGAAAGACGAGGAACAATGAAGGGTATAGTGGATTTCCTTGTCTTAAGGCTCTAGGAATTTTGTAGTCTCCAAACAACCTCCTTTTGATAAATGGAGCTATACAGAGACTTGGTATGCATCCATTGATCCAACTCGCTTATTCTTGACAGAATCCAAATTTCCTTAGAACTTGTTTTAGAAATTGTGGTTGACCCTGTAGAAATGTTGAGCCCTGTCAAGCTTGATAAGCATTGCCTCCTGTTTCGTTTGCTTTATATGGGATGCATCTGTTATTTGCCTAATCTTGAACAAAAGTGCAGTGTTCCTTAGAGTCTAGGGTAGGAAGGACATCCCTCAGTTACATGAATATTCGCTTTGCTAGAATTTTATTAGTCCTGCTTAATGAGATTTGGCAAAATTTGTTAAGAGCCAACTTTTTCTTCTTTTAGGATTAATGCAAGAAATGTTAGAATTTGTCCCTGCTCTGACAAGTTTTCAACATCTTGCTACTTCCTGTGCTTTTAGAAGAGTGATTTTTTGTGAAAATAATTAGCTGAAAACCACCTGGTCCCAGATCCTTGCTTCCATTAGCATTATTGTCTTTTCTATTTCTTCAAATTTAGATTGGTTTGAAACTGAGTATTTTGCTAGTCAGTGACTGACTTTGCAGCTACCTCTAATGCTAAATCTTGAGCCTGTTTTCTGTCTCTGTCTACAGCAGTGGAGCTTTTTGAGTTTCACTGCCATAATTTTTTAAATTTCAATGGTGAGATTGCTCTGTTCATATTTTTAGCAAGGAGATGTCATTTGTTTTCCTCCTACCCTGAGTTGGGGAGAAAAATAGTTTAGAGTTTATGTACCATCTCTTAAGCCATGACATCCATGATTTGAATCTCTATTGCTCCTCTATAGGGTAATCCTTTTCCAGCTAATATGTGACTTAAATCCAAAATCAGTGCCTTGTATTAGCCAGCTTGGCTTCCTAATGGCTACTATGAGATTGTTGAAGTTCTTTACTTGAGTTCAAGTTTGGTGTTTTATGATTCGACCCTGCTGAACTTGGGCTTCCAGGATCTATGGCCTATGCTTTTTTGATAGGCTGCAGGCATTCTTACCTTCCAAGCCATGGTTGGTTGAATTTGAATGGGAAAGGGCATTGTGCTGTTCAAGATTTACCAAGGTGGATGCTACTGCCCTGTGGATTTAGAAGTTGGAGATCCCACCACTTTTCATGCTTTGGATCTTTCAGCAGCAAGTTCTTGCGCTTGAGTGGGGGAGGGTATGTGCACCCTGTAGTCTAAGCACAGACAGGTGCCCCAGGTAGTCACATATGTTGCAAAAGCTACTTTGTCATCTTAACTTGGTTGCACAGGGCTCTAGGCACTGTGGGCCTTTAAAAGGACTTTGCCGTCCTATTGCTCCATCTATAAATTCCTTCTTCTGGCTCACCATCTCTTAGACCTCGTGAGAAACTCCAGGCAAATTATTTCTGAATCTGTCTTCATCTTGAGATATTTACCAAGGTTGAATTTCCTCCTAGCATCAAACCAGGAGCCTGTATTTGCCAATCCTTATTGAATGTTTTTGAAACAGTCTACTTTGCAAAGGGTCCAATGTCATGAACAATTAAAATAGGAAAAACTAGATCATTGCTTACATCAACCAGTTTTTAAGATAATGTATTTAAATTATACGCAGAACTTTGAAGAGCCAAGGATAATTTGTTTCATGCTCTTAGCAGTCCTGACTAAAGTGGGATGTCAACATTTGAAATCTTTGATCAACACTACTGAGGGTTTCCAATCTCTAATTTTTCTCTTCATTTTCTTGGGGTTGGATCCTATTCCCCTAATGTTCTAGGAAAGGACAGCTGACATCTTCACTTGAGTTTGAGAGCAGACATGAGACCTTGGATTCATCTGCCAACCAATTTGATACCTTTTTTTTAAATTTTGATCTGCTCGTTGGCCTTTTTTTTGCCTTGGCCTGCCTGAAGTATCTTTTTTTATTGCCTAGTTTCCATTTCATAGCTTTTGAAATCGAGGAAACTGTATTCTCTTGAAAGCTTTCTTCTTTGCTGTTCAAGTAGAGGCAATTTCTGAGGCTATGATTACTCGTTTTGACTTCAAATTAGGGAGTGTTTAATCATTTGGGTTTATCAAAGTTTGCTTTATTCACTTCTTCTGCTTCTATTTCCTCGAACAATTCCCTTATGGTGTTTTCATGCACTGGTTAATTGGCAAATTTCTTGATTTTGTGTTATTAAGTTTCATAGATCATCCTTCTAATATTTTTGCAAGTTTCTTCAAAATACGTACCAGCAATGTTTTTGCAGATTCAGTTTAATGAGTATGTTTGCTTTTTGTTGCGACTATGGGAAGGACGGTATTGATCTGCAGTGTTGGATCTACAGTTTTGCTGTCTTTGGATGCAAGCAGACCTTGAGACTGGGCCTGCTATTTTAGAATAACTGTTTTGGGTTTGCAGAGGATTCAAGGTGTGGTTTTGATCAGATGAAGTTGGGTTTTTCTGTATTGTTTTGGCTCCAGTGGGCCTTTGTATGGGTCTCACGACCTTGGATCATGATCCAGTATGGGCCTTATGACCTTGGGTTATGATCCGGCCAAGTGGCCATGAACACAGTAATGCCTGCAGTCAAAAGTTATATTCTCATAGTCATAATCCATTGACTGTGTCCAAGCATGATTGAAAACAGAGTTGTCTCTTTCTTTTCGAAGTCCATCCTCAGGAATTTTTTTGATACGTATTCTTGCATAAGAAACAAAACCCTTCTGCAGAGCTGGATTGAACATCTGATATATTTGCCAATGGTATTGCCAATCATTCACAAGATATAATTGTTATACTACTCCAAAGGCAGAAGAGGTATTCTCACCCAAATTGGGCATGAAGAAGGTGCTTCCTTGGAATTTATAGATGCTGGGGATCAGTAATTCATGTATAAATCAAACTTACCAAGGAAGTACGATCCTTTATTTATAATGGCATTCCAAGCCTGCATAGCTTGCATTACTTCCACGAAATAGTCTCGGCAGCAGAAGATAATTTCTCTTACAGCCTTCTCTCATTTCTTTAAAATTCAATCTACAGTAGCCTGAGAAGTAAGCTGAACTTCTACAGATCTGCAGATCATGTTACATGAATTATAGAGAGTGACATCCTCTGAAGTAAGACTTGGGTCTCTGGGTAGTGACTTATTTTCTTTGCTTCTTCTATAGCAGTTTCTTTTGGTGGACTTTAAGCAACTGCCAATTTTTAGCATTTGTTGAGTCAACCTTCCATCTCTATTGGAGGGATGTGAGAACCGAGAATGGATTTGAAGCTAGCGGTGCCTCATCCAAAGCATCCCCTCATTCTAATTGCAGGTTTTCTCACCATTCCTCTCCAACTTATTCACTCCCAGAGATTATCAGCTCCACCAAAGATCATCTGTTAAAGAGTTTTTCAATGGTACATCTGTTATTGTGCATCCGGACTTGATTCTTGTATCCATCTTTGTTGTAATGACACAATTCTTGTATCCATCTTTGTGGAATCATTTAACTCATCTGCAATCTATGTAGCCCAACCAATGCAAGTTGTGATAGTCCAAGCTTCATATCTTTGATCTTTGCATTTTGTTGTAACATATTTTGCAATCTATGTGTTTATATCAAACCAAATAGTTGGGACTTGCATCTTTTTGATGAAGGGAAATAGGAGATCCCAAAAAACCATATGAGAACTAGTATATGCCTCTAGTATCTATCATTTGTTATTCATTTTGGTGATATAAGCATATACAACTATGTCTTAAAGCGGAAACATGCACAATTTAATTTCCACCACATTAACTCTTAGAGGAAAGAAATGTAGTTTTCAGATCTAGGATAATTTCAGCAGCATAACGACATGTAAATTAACATTTAACGAACAAAAGAATAGACAGAAGAGAAAGAACATAGATATATATGTGGGGAAAACCCTTTCGGGTAAAAAATCCCACTCTAACAGCACAAATCATTTGTATTATCAACAACAAAACAGTTACAATACAAATACCGAGTCTATGCTCATATAGGCTTGAACCAATGTATCTATCCATAACAACAATGTTACAATACACTTGTAGGCTCATAGCTTGTACTTGGAGATTGCTCTTTTGGAGAAAATCCACTAGCATAACCCCTATGAATCAAGCTTTTCTCAGAGTTCCTCTAGCAAAAACCTATATTTATAGAGTATATAGTGCCCAAGATAGAAGTTTCCTTAAACCCATGCCCATGCATGAACATCCAACAAGAAAGGCACTACATGCAAAAAAGTGTCATGTCCCCTCGTGCAAGCATGAATTAATCCGCTTACATGGAGAATCAAAGACGAAATAAACAAGTAACAATTTTAGACATAAGACCAAAGGCATTAAAAGGAAATAGAAGCGTCGATTATTAAGAGGCAATCATCGATAATTTTGATAATATTAACAAGCGTTAATTATCCCTTAAGTAGTGCTACTTAAGAACATTAACAAAAAGACATGCCTGTTTGGGACAAATGCTTACATTGAAGAGATACGTCCCTAAGCCAATAGTAAATATAAGAAGTAAAACTTAATAAGAAAGGCATCATCCAGAAAAGGAGACAAAGATCATCAACAACGATATTAATACAGTAACATCTACTGTCATCAGGTGTATCAATTCGATCTGTTATCTGTCTATTTATGCTTTGACTTATGATTCATGCCAACGCCAAGCTGATATAACTGCATTCACTCCTTATACTTATTTGTAGTGATTTACCACATTTGCCTTTGTTGTATCTTCCATAAAGGTAACTAAATTCATTATTGTAACACATGGTCTTAGACATATTTATATCTTGCTTAGTCGTGCTTAGGACATTGATCTCCATGCATTATAAGTAATCGATCTGCTCTCTTATGGACTAACAATGATCTTATTAATGCCTAGCGCTTAAGACATGGATTTACATGTATATTGCTCTTCATGTATAATCAAAAGATAGAATGTTTATAGCCATGATTGTATATTAGTATCAATGGATAATAATGTGATTGAATGTTTGAATCTACTTTAAAAACTCCCTTGGGGGAAGGGGCCTGAGAAGAGTGGTGCATTTCACATATAGTTTGCCCAATCTGAAGGAAGTGATGAGTCATGAAGGGGTGGAAATCCCACTTACAGTTCGCTCAAAACTTAAGAGAAGGATGGGCCATGGAGGGGTGGAAATCCCACTTATAGTCTTCTCAATCCGAGGATGAGCCATGGAGGGGTGGAAGTCCCACTTACAGTCCACTCAAACTCAAAGGGAAGGATGGGCCATGGAGGGGTGGAAATGCCAAGACCGCTTGTAAGCTCTGCTAGTTCCTAGAAGTGGGCAAAGTGTTTTCCAAGGTTGGGACATTGTTGGGGAAAGTAGGTACAAGTCGCCAACAAGGAGAGCTATGGTATACAACCTCTTAGGTTGGTATATGGATTCGGGCAAACCCACCATGCCACTTCTCTTAGTTCACAATAAGTTGTGTTGTTGATAGTCTATAAATATGTCGTTGTGGATTAATGCTAACAAAGTATATATGCATGTTTTAGGAATGTTGTTCATGTGGTGAATGCAGGTTTCAATTAAGGACTCCACCAATAAGGTGAAAACCCTAACCCTAGTTTGTGGAAAATTGTGACCCATAGGCAAATTCTAGGGCAAATTAGGATAGGGGATATTACAAAAAGCACCTGTCAAAAATTTGGGCGTCCACATTCCAAGTTTGACTCAACTAGGAATAGAAACTTCATCCTTGCACAACTCCCCTTGCAATTAGCAACATCCAAACTTGACTTTTCAAAGTGGGCACCAACTTCCTCAAAAATAGGTACATGCCATAATTAACTCAACATGCCTTGACACATGTCACCACCGTGCAACTCTGAGAAGATTTTACAAACTCCTCTCTCCAAATGAGCACCCAAGTGACAAGTGGCACTATGGTGCACCTCCATGAAGTATGCACAAATATTAATGCTTCAAATAAGCACTTGGGTGACAAGTGACACTCTGTTGAGCTTCACACCTTGCATGTGGGATATAACTCTCCTCGATGGGTCCCATTAATTGCTATGACAACTATTATAGTTGGAAACTTAGGATATATCAATATTTGCACAATTATTTATCCCAAAATTAATGCTAGGACTCAGAGGTTGAGACACCTTAATCCCAACATTCTCCCACTTGTCAAAGACCTGCTAAGAGTCCATGTAATCAATAGGATTTACATGCTAAGAGTCAACCGATGAAAAACAATCTTCACAACCATACATGCAATCACATGAATCTTGAACAATCCTCTCATGCTCTAATCAAGACACCTGAGACAACATCCAAGATGTCCACCATCTTAAGCAACAATTCTTGCCATCCTCCAAAGAAAAGGAACAAGCCATGGTGTATATGCACCAGTCTAAAAAACACAAGCTTCAGATCCAACTGATAACAAAGGCTACAAGATACTACCACAACTCCACTATGCTCACGAGCAAAACAGAAGCTCAACCAACTCCAAGCCTATAGCCAAAACACAATCCTGAAGCCGAAAAATCCTTTAGAGAACAAGATAAACCATCAGCCAAAACAACCACCAAAACAGGTTGCCTCACCTAACTAATAAACCCATGAGACCGAAAATAACACCCACAACAAATGCTAATCCATCCAATCTACCATACCTCAAAAAGGTATCATCAACATCAACAAACTCATGCCAACAACATATCCAACCCATCAATCGCAATCACAAGCTTGATGTGCCAAAATAAGACGAAGATAGACACATCTAGGAACTTCCACTACATGTGTAATGTCTAGTATGAAAGACATCAAGGCACACCAAGTCTACCAATAACACTACATAGAGGATGTATCCATGCAATATCAAGAACCATCCATAATGACATGCACAACTTGCAACCAACTGCTACAAGCACATCTCTCACCACAAGTATCCAAAACTCTCCTATGTTCTCCACATCCGACAAAGGACAAAGATAAAGGAACCTCCATGTCATCACCCAAAACCAAGTGACAACACATGACCACAGACTAGTGATCACCATAGCTCTGCCCATGATCTCAACTCCAACATCATGTGGATCCAAACATCTAGGAAGAAAACCAAGACCAAAGAGAGAAACTCTACACATCATACACATGTAGAATGTCCTTCTACATACACCTCTAAATGCCCAATTGTGTCAAGTATGATCTCCACAACCCCAAAAGAAAAGCCTCAATGACATCCATCCTATTCAATCTCCAAGATCAAACACAATATATGCATTATGTAATCTCATGGATGTAAGCTTCTCAAGAGAAGACCAAACTAGGTCCATTTCCCATATTAGGAAATCAACCCACTACCATCTCTTAAACTCCTCATAAATGGCATCACAATGTCAACTCATTTGTTCAAGGGGATAACCATGTTGATCTCTCATAATGGATCCTCCAAGACCATTTGACCGTAGCTTAAGATCCACGTCCATGAAAGATAAGCATAACACCTGAGAGGACCAAAGGGCTATGCCTCTCAAGTGACAAATTGTCAAGTAGAGCAAGAGTGGGGAATGAGAATGCTCCTCCACAAGTCATCATGACTCATCCAAGAGCAATCTCTTCACAGGCCTATCATGAACTCACGTCCATGTCTAGGTGAAAAACTCCTCAGAATTCCTGCTGAGATCTCATCAAGAGTACTCATCTCAACATATTCTCTCATCACAACAGAACTACAACCTCACCCACATCTCCATGCATCCATAAGCACTAACAAATGATCAACCTATGCTAAGCTCCAAATGCAAACACTACATTCTCATGAAGCTCTCAAGCACAAGATCAATGTACTCAAAACATAGAGAACTATCTAGATCACTGTCAAAGTTTCAACTGTAGTCAGGAACCTATCAGGACATCATGATCTAAATAGTATCATGCCAACACTCTAATGTGTAATCAAGAATCCATCATGTCACAACACTAGAACCCATCCTCTCAACAGAGGATCACATGCTCCAAGTGAACAAACCATGGTCTCAAGAGCAATGTAATATGCCAAAACTCTAATGCACCATCAAGAGTATACCATGACATACCAACAACATACTCTAAACCAACATCACCTATCAAAGCATTATCAACACCCCAACCAAAAAATCCAAGAGTCGTCCATGGCTCTAAGGTATCAGACATCTTCAATCTCATGAAGATGACCATCTCCAAATAGTGTCCATGCAAATGCGAAAGAACCCTTCTACAACAACAGGATCTAAGAGTTCCTCCTAGTAACATTTGCAACTCTAAAGAAGATCAGCCATCACCAAGTGACAGACCCACAATCATTGCCAAAGCTTCCATTGAACAGTGATACTAAGCTCTCCAAGCATCATGACTAAGCCATCTCCTAATTCAAAGATCCTCCAGGTACACACACCCAAATGTCCATTTGACAATAATATCAAGTGGCACTAAGATCTCCAAGACAAGGAAATACACTATCATTGTCACTACAACTCACACAAAACAATGTATCCAAGCTATCCACGACATCGCGATAAAACATGCTATAGGTCCCCTCAACCGACTATCTAGGTACTCAACACCCATCCTCTCATCCCAATGCAACACATACCAATATACCAATGACCACAAATAAGGTCAACTAATGAAGTCAGCATCAACTCTGAATCAATCTCATGGATTTAGATAGTCCACATCTGAGTCCTCCCACTACAACTAAATGAGTGATTAGCCTATACAATTGCATGACTCGTAGATATCAAACATTGAACATGCAAACCCATCATCAAATTAGGAGCATGCAAAACTAGGATATCAGAGAAGATATCATGAAGCTTTTCATGACAAACACCAAATCACCAGTAGATATGATTTGCCAAACAAAACCACAACATGAGCACCATAGTCTAGGAACTCTCCAAGCATTCACCATAGAAATGATTAGTGACTAATCACATACCAACATCTCCATATAGAGAAGATGTAATATCTCCTCAAACCATGCATGAAGCATGCATGTAGAGTTGCAACTATCTTACATCCAGAATCATCTAAAGACCATGACCCAGAAAATAGTTATCTGCATATCTACAAAACCACAAGTTTTTCTTGACTATGGAAAAATTACAAAACCATCGTGTTTTTCAACACATGCAAATCCACATACACTTATCATTGGAAGACCCAAAAGTCAGAGAGCAAACTTAGCAGTTAATCTAGAACAATGGATTATCATGAATATGCATCACCACTTATTTTTGTCAGAAAATCCATAAAACCCTCAGATCCAAGGAACATGAATCTAAGCCATGCATGTACAAACATCCATCAATAAAGTAGATTTTCAGGAACTCCAGGTCCACTTGTAGGCCAACTCCACCACCACCATGTACATGCATCAAAGGAGCTAGGCTATTCTAGAAGATTTTAGATCATCCAATGTTTAACTTTATGGCCTTCATGCTTTCGAGGATTATAAAACGGTGCCTTCTGATACTAGGAGCTAAAACAAGCACCTAGTACAAGTACAACACACCACAGACACAATAACACAAGTATCTCCATATCACCAGGGGCCCATCTTAGACACCCAATATGAATACTCTGTTGCACACAACCATGAAGTATAACCACACCCCATGCATCAAGGTTATCATATTGTCAAACAAGGGCTCCAGATCAATTCCTTATTACATGAAATCTTATGATCAACTCCAAACACTCCATCTTTCACTATCCTTCACTTTGCCTGTTGTCTCCTAAAAACAAGATCAACTACAGAGCTTCCACTCAGACAAGGATTAGGAATCAACCCATCCCTTCAGCTCAAATTCCCTCAAGCCTCCAGGGCTAAGGAATCACTAGAAGGAATACCCAGAACACCAAACACCACATGCATCACCATGCGAGCACATGCAAGTGACATGCAAGCCCATGCAAGTGACATGCAATCCCATGCAAGTATATGCAACTTACATACATGCACATGCAAATTTGGAATTGAGCTCTAATACCAAATGAAGGGAAATAGCCAAAAAACCATCCGAAAACCAATATATGCCTCCAGTATATATCATTTGTTTTTCATTTTCATGATACAAGCATACACAACTATGTCTTAAAGCGGAAACAGACACAATTTAATTTCCACCACATTAACCCTTGGAGGAAAGAAATGTAGTTTTAAGATCTTGGATAATTTCAATAGCATAACGACATGTAAATTGACATTTAAAGAACATAAGAATAGACAAAAGAGAAAGAACATAGATATATGTGGGGAAAACCCTTTCAGGTAAAAAATCCCACACTCCAACACAGATCATTTGTATTATTAGCAACAAAACAGTTACAATACAAATACTGAGTTTATGCTCATGTAGTCTTGAACCGATGTATCTATTCATAACAACAATGTTACAATACACTTGCAGACTCATAGCCTGTACTTGGAGATTACATCTCACTCTTTTGGAGGAAATCCAACAACATAACCCTTGTGAATCAATCTTCTCTTGCAACTCCTCTAGCAAAACACCTATATAGTAACTAGGATAGAAGTTTCCTTAAACCCATGCCCATGCATGAACATGCAACAAGAAAGGCACTACATGCAAAAGCATGCAACATGCACATGCAAAACAACACTAGTAAAAAAATCTGGGCGTTCACATTCCAAGTTTGACTCAATAAGGAATAAAAACTTTATCCTTGCACAACTCCCCTTGCAATTAGCAACATCCAAACTTGACTTTTCAAAGTGGGTACCAACTTCCTCAAAAATAGGTACATGCCATAAATACTCAATATGCCTTGACACATGTCACCACCGTGCAACTCCAAGAAGTTTTTACAAACTCCTCTCTCCAAATGAGCGCCCAAGTGACAAATGGCACTATGGCGCACCTCCATGAAGTATGCACAAATATTAATGCTTCAAATAAGCGCTCATGTGACAAGTGGCACTCCGTTGAGCTTCACACCTTGCATGTAGGATATAACTCTCCCCGATGGGTCCCACAAAGTGTTATGACAACCATTAAGTTGGCAACTTAGGATATATCAATATTTGCACAATTGTTTATTCCAAAATTAATGCTATGACTCAAAGGTTGGGACACCTTAATCCCAACATTTAAAGAAAATAGAGGTTGAATTATAAGATGTACCAAAATATAACTAAATGATACTAACACACTTATCTCTGGGTTTCTTAACTTTGAAGTGGTTCTTGTGCTACAATTATATTTTTTTGCATTCAATGCGTAGGATTTCTAGGGTTTCAAGAGTAGTTCTAGCAATAGAGTGATTCATATATCTTCTTCCAAAAGTTTTATATTTTGTCAAGCCTTACTTTGGTCTTTGGTTCAATGGTTGTATGCGCCAAGAATCCAGTACATCTCGATCTGCACTAGCAATGACAAAATTGGAGGATGGTCGTTCCGAATCGAACATGAACACCATATTGGATTGGCATAGTGGACAACACTTGCAATTGATTGAGTGTGCCATGCATGCAAATCAATATCAGTTAGCTTGTCTTCTTCCCATGGAGTCAAGGGCACTATTTATTAGAAAAATCCTTAACTCCTCTGGCAAAGTAAAGTTTGATGTTGGGATTGTGAAAAATCAATTGATTAATTGATTCAATTATTAATTGTTTTAAAAATGTTTGAAAATTGTTAATTTCCCAAAAAGGCAAAATCCCACACCCAAGCCTATGAGTGGGCATTTAATGAAAATTGTAACTCTATTCAAAAATTTGAAATTGCATCTTGTTGAAGAAATGGGATGTTGGGCGTTGAGGGAGTGGAGAGAGTGGGTTGAGAAGTGGAAGGCAATTATTGAATTGCAATTAAAGGCACATACTTGGAAGAGGAAAACCCACGCTCAAGAAGGAGTAATGAGTATTTAGGAATTTTTATTGGTAAGGGAGAGGAAAAACCACACCCAAGTTGCCTGGGAAGTTTTAGTTAGGGAAAAAATGAGAATAGGAGAAAATGGAGATTGTATGGGAGGAAGGATTTGATGGCATTTGATGTGTTGCAAGTGCTTTTTGTTGTTCAAAGAGCATTATGATTAGATTTTGGCTTGCCTATAGATGTTTCTCAGAGTATTTGAAGTTTTCTTATGATTTCCTATAGATTGGTGTTGTAGGAGTTTTCATGGTTTGACAAACTTCTATAGAAAGTTTATCAGAAATTTTAGTAGCATTTGTGCTCCCATTATAGATACAATGAAGGGAGAGAGGAGAGAATTCAAGTGGATAGTTGTAGCAGAGCGAAGTTTTAATATTTTGAAGGAGAAAGTGACTGAACAACCCATACTAGCATTATCGGATTTTAACAAGGTGCTCCAAGTTGATTGTTATGCAAGTGGGACAGCCATAGGAGGGGTTCTAAGTCAAGAGGGTAGACCTATAGCTTACTTTAGTGAGAAGCTAAATGAGGCAAAAAGGAAGTAATCAGTGTATGATCAGGAGTTCTATGCTATTGTTCAAGCACTCAAGAAGTGGAAACACTACCTATTGCCCAACGAGTTTGTCCTCTACACTGATCATCATGCTTTACAATTCATTAACAACCAAGGTAATCTAATTTAAAGACACATGAAATGGTTTGTTTATTCAAAGTTACTCATTTGTTCTTAAACATAGAAGTGGCAAGTCAAATCGAGTAGTTGATGCATTAAGTAGAAGATGTTTATTGTTAAATAAGATACAAGTAAATGTTTTGGGTTTTGACTCCATGAAGGAAATGTATGAGAAGGATTTTGATTTTGGTGAAGCATGGGCAGCTTACCAATGTCCAATTGAAGGAGATAGAACCAAGTGGCTTGAATATTTCATTCAAGAAGGATTGTTATTTAAAGGGCAACAATTATGCATTCCAAGGGGATCAATGAGAGAGAATCTAATTAGAGAGAAACTTAGTGGAGGAATTAGAGGGCACTTTGGAGTGGATAAAACTTTGGGGCAGCTTCAAGAAGATTACTATTGGCCGAGGATGTATAAGGATGTGAAGAATATAGTGCAAGGGTGCTCAATATGTCAACATGCCAAAGGGACAAGTCAAAACATTGGATTATATCAATGTTTGCCTACACCTAAAAGACCATAGGAAGATGTGAGGATGGACTTTATCCTTGGGCTGCTAAGGACTCAAAAAGGTAATGACTCCATTTTTGTTATAGTAGGAAATCTAATGATGCAACAAACACTGCACATTTATTTTTCAAAGAAGTTGTGAGGTCACATGGATTACCTAAGAGCATTGTTTCAGATAGAGATTCTAAGTTTGTTGGTCATTTAACATTGTGAAAGAAGTTGGATACAAAATTAACTTTCAGCTTAGTCTATTATCCTCAAATAGATGAAAAAACTGAAGTAGTCAATTGGAGCCTTGGAAACTTGTTGAGATGTTTGATATATGGGGAGCCAAAACAATGGGATTTGGTGCTTGCACAAGCTAAGTTTGCATATAACAATTCCATCAATAGAAGTATAGGCAAGAGCCCCTTTCATATTGCCTATAGATTCAGTCCAAGAGGTGTACATGAACTAAGGGATAGTGTAGATTTGGGAAGAAGTGTTGTAGTTGAAGATTATGCAGAGTACTTGCAAGAACTCCGCAAGGAAGTCAAGGATAAGCTAGATGCCAACAATAAGAAATACAAGGAACATGCAGATTTAAAAAGGAGAGAGCAAGAATTTGAGGTTGGAGAGTTGGTTTTGGTACACCTACGGAAGGAAAGATTCCCACAAAGAACTTATGACAAGCTGAAGTGGAAAAAGATTGGCCCGTGTAAGGTGATTAGAAAATTTTCAGCTAATTCTTATGAAATAGAACTACAACCGGAGTTAGGTATTTCTCCAATAGTCAATGTAGCTGATTTATATCATTTTCATGAAGAGGAAAAAGATGAAAAAGATGGTGGTACTTTAGATTTTCCAACCAACGCACAATGGGGGCAGCAATTTCTAGAACAAAAGGGTGAAGAAGTAGATGAGGTGATTGATTCTAGAGTGGTATAGAAGACACAATACAAAGAATACAAAAAGCATCTAATCAAATGGAAAGGGAAAAAGATGGAGGAGGCAACATGGGTGACAACTTTAGAACTTCCCAAGTTTGGCATACCTCTACCACATGAATCTTCATGAGCTCCCACTCATGAAACATTCTTTCTTACACAGGATGTTTGATAAGGAGAATCCAAGTGCATGAACAATCGTACACATCCACAAACATTTTAAATTTTAATGTTTGTGTTTTTTTTTTCTTGCAAGAACAATTTACTAAAATCCTCAACTCCTACATCACAGTAAGGTTTGACGTTGGGATTGTGAAAAATCAATTGATTACTTGATTCACTTATTAATTGTTTTAAAAATGTTTGGAAATTGTTAATTTTCCAAAAAGGCAAAAACCCATGCCCAGGACTATGAGTGGGCATTTAATCAAAATTGTAACTCCATTCAAAATTTTGAAATTGCATTTTACTAAAGAAATGGGATGCAAGGTGTTGAGGGAGTGGGGAGAGTGGGTTGAGAGGCGAGAATAAATTTTTTGAATTGCAATTGAAGGCACATACCTTGAAGAAGAAAACCCATGCCTAGGAAGGAGTAATGAGCATTCAAGAAGGTTGACTGGAAAGGGAGAGGAAAAGCCACACCCAAGTTGCTTGGGAAGTTTTGGTCAAGGAAGAAATGAAGAGAATAGGAGAAAATGGAGATTGTATGGAAGGAGGAAGGATTTGATGAAATTTGATGTGTGTTGCAGGTGCTTTTTGTTGTTAAAAGAGAGTTATGATTAGATTTTGGCTTTCCTATAGATGTTTCTCAGAGTATTTGAATTTTTCTTATGATTGCTTGTAGATTGGTGTTGCAAGAGTGGCATAGTTTGGCAATTATTGAAGCCATTGTATCTCATTGTTGTTGCAGGCATTTTGGTTTGAAATAATAATTTCAGATATCTTATTTTATTGTGTTCCCCATTTGTGTATTCAAAAATCTTAAAGGTGAATTTTTTGCAACAATTGATGATCTTGTGGATTCTCAATTGTTGAGTTGCACCACTTAAATTATATATTGCAAACCGTAAAACCACTTTTCTTTGAGTCAATTCCTCAAACACTTCATATGCCTAGTTTATGCCTGCATATTGTGCATGCATGTCTATCATATCGGTTGCGACTACAAATTCATTATTCTTACATTTGACTGAATGTTTGTACATGTTCCAAAACTTCCCTTTCATTTAGGCAAGAACAATGGTGTTATTGTTAGAAAATTCAACTTTACACCTACCAATTTCACTTGTATGAAAGTTCCTAAAGTCTTTTGATGTCACTTGTAACGCTAGGTTCACATAATCGACCATAGTCATGGGTGTTACTAAACCTACACAATGATTATTTGTAGAAGGAAGAAATAACATTATACATATCAATTTTAAAGCATATATGAATTCCTTCTTATTGTTACAGGAACCTACACAAGGATTATTAAATGCAGAAATAATAGATGCATGACGATTCTAATACGTATATATATGGTATGAGAATATTGAACACAAATTAATGGACAAATGTGACTTTAAACATATAGGAATTCTTCTTGTTATTATTAAACCTTTGTGTTAATAATTAAATTCAACATATTTCAATAGTAGTATGTATATATATAGTTGTAGTGTATTTTCCATGAAGTCAATTTATTCTACTATGATGAATCCACCATAAAATTGTAAAACTGAATAATATGAAATTGTCATTTAATTGTTATGTATTTGATTCTTTTATTTCCAATTATCATATCAAAAGTATATATATAATGAACTAGTTTCTTATGGATTTAACTTGCATGACATCAAAGATTAGTTAGTATTGCGTGTACATTAAATATTGCATGAAATTGAGAAATATCATTAGTTAAAGGTTAAGTTACATGTCAATAATCAAGTTGTGTATCAATAATCAAGTTGTATGTCAATAATCAAGTTCCATGTTAATAATCAAGATGCATGTCGATAATCATATTGCATGTCAATTATATATTTAACCATATACTTGCATGCAAGGATTGAATTAACAAAAGACCTTCATATAATCATTTTGCATGAAAAGAAAAGGGTTATTTATTTTTATGACCATTGGATATATGCATGTTAGTTTCTTCTATATGTGATTTGGCTTTACCTTCCGAGATAGGTGTTGAATATGGACTAATAGAGGGGAGTAGATTTGATTTTCTAGATCTACCTATCGATTATGGTTTAATTGCTTTGACCAAAGCTATGTGCCTTATTAAAATAGATGGATGTGATTTTATTCTCTGTACCATATCCTAATAGTAGGGAATATCATGTTCATATGTGAAATACACGTAGATATATCATATTACATCGAATTCCATCATGTCAGTTGTTTCCAAGTGGCTAGGCTTCTCATGTAGGGTTGAGTATTCTTTATGTTAGGAAGAATTTTAGGGAAGTGTAAGCTTTGTGGTTGGGCGGAAAAGCACCTAAGCCATTTTCTTGTCTCTTGGTTTGTGGATGACTATTGTGGTTAGTGGCGACCGAAGACTCTCATGATTATGTTTTTTTACTTATATTATTATGACCAAATGGGCATGAGAGCCTGAGTCATATTTTTGCATAGATTATATCTTGTACTCTATAATACTCTACTAGATAGTACATTGTATGATCTACTTTATTTCTTGTACTTAATATTTTGGATTAGACACTTTTACATGTGAGATGTAATATGTCATTAGTATATCTTGAAGATGTTTCATTTCATTTCTATATTTATGTGAAAATAAGTTACTATTTATGTTTGTGTGATTGTTTAGGGTAGTGAACCTTATATTTGGTATCAGAGTGCATGTTGTAGTATTGAGATCTTTAGATTATGTTTTTTCCATGTGGTTTTTGATGCTTGGTGTGTGATCGTGCAAGTACTTGTTTTGGTGAGTCAGTGTTTGGCTTCTTGTATGGGTGCCTTGGGTGGCATTTTTAGGATTCAGTGTGAACCAAACCTTGCAATGTGTTTGAGGAGGAAGAGTGTCTCCTAGACACCAAACAAGTATGGGGAGATACCCTTGGTTGAGAGTCTCCTAAGTGGGGAATGATCACTCTTTGATGTGTTGCTTGTTGTGTGAGAGCTTTGGCTGGGTCTTTGCATGTGTGATTGTGATGTTGGTAGCAATTATTGTTGTCAATTTTCCCTAGTGTGATGTTTGGGAAATGCTTTCTTGTGAGGGTTGGTTAGACCCTTGAGTTTTCAACAAGTGCTTTCATGTGTGACTGCCATATTGATGTCTCAATTTCTACTAAGTGTGAATGCATGGTGACCCTTGAGCGGTCTTGATTATACTTGTGTGTTCTCCTTGGATGTTTGTATATGGATGCATGTGATTGAAATTGGGTGGTAATTTATTGGCTCATGATAGAGCATTGTGAAATATCCTATGTGACTTAATGTATTGAAAGTAATGTAGGTATGTCATACGCCTGAATTGTAAAAATGTGTTCTTCTAGTAATGTTGCCTATGGTGCATTGTGCATTGTATCCCTAGTGAAGTATCATCATATGTGTGAAGTGATCATGTAAGTGCATGAATGGAATTTTGCATTATCATAATAGAACATTTGGGTTAATGACTTATGTTCCCAAATCATGTTGTCCCTAGGATTCTCATAAGAACCTAGATGGGTAATTGGCATTAATTTTACCCTTGCATGGTATGTGTGTTTAATTGTTAAATAAAATTATGCTTACTAGGAGAATTATGCTAGTTTGTCTTAGAATGTCAGTTGTAATGTGTCATGTGAATGATGTGGATGATGTTTTGTTTAGCATATGGTAGTGATGCATGATGTGAGTAATGTGTGTCATTGAATTGTAATTGTAAATTCCTTATGGAAGGGGTACTTGGGTGAGTTCCTACCCTTGTGTGGATAGAATGTGTGGATGTCATAGTAACCTTGCATATGCCTTATTGCATCATAATGTGATCATGTCTAGATGAAGTACACTTGATTAGTGTGATTTTCATTAGCATGGTTGAGTGAAATTGATGAATTGTGTTTGTATTGTGTTTGAGCATACTCTCTTTAATAACTTTGGATAGTGTACTCCCAAGGTGTTGTGTAGCCCTTACTCCATCAAAGGTGGCTATATTAGTCACCTAGTTCATGTAATCATGTTTTCAATGTTTGATGCTTTATTTTGGTTATTGATGAATTCTCTAATTGTTGATTACATATCAATATATTTAATTTTCTTATGAGTGGTCTATTCACCAAATTTTGCATCTATCTATTATGTGACCCTTGGTCATGTTTGATTCAGTGTTTCAATTGAGCTTATTTTACTTTTATTATTGTAATTGATAATTCTCCCTCATGGGTTGTATTTTATCTTTGTGGTAACTATTCTAAATGTTTGAAATTGTTGGTCTTATTCTATGTTACATTTGTTTCCTAGCATGTTCATTACGAACCCTTGATAGAATGTGCAAGGGAGTAGATGGCAAAGAATGTGCTAAATATTGGTGTTGGTGTTAATTAGAATCATATTGCATCAAATTTCTTGTTCATGATGAAATGAAAGTGGATGTTTTGTGGTGTAGATGCCCGAATTTTTCCTAGTCTACGAGTAACACCTTTTTACTAATTTTCACCCTTTTCCCTAATTATTAAATAATACCTTATTATTTAATTATTATCAAATATCATATTCTACTATTAATTGACTTTGTGTTATTTAATTAATTCATTATAATTCATCCTTTCAGATTAATTAACTAAATTTTATTTATTTAATTATGTCCTAAATACCATTAATCTTCCCAATTAATTAAATAAACCTTATTTATTTAATTATGTCACTAATTACACTTATTCTTTTATTTTAATTAAATAGTTATCATTAATTGTTTAATTATACGTCAACACCCTTCCTAAATTAAATCATTCTTACTAATTATTTAATTGAACCACTTTCCCACTTCTAAATTAAATAATTAAACTAATTATTTACTTGCACGTGTGGGTGGTTGGGCAGGTGACTTTCCACACTAGAGGTTGTGGAAACTCTAAAGGTTGTGTCGATAAAGATGTTTGTTCATCCCATGTTTGCATTCTTGTTTTGTTGCTTCTCTTCACAAACGGAGTTGTGAAGAGCTTCCTCAACCTTTGACTATTGACATGGTGAGGTTTGGATGTGGTGACTCAGCTAGTTTCCAACTTGGCAATGATACCTTGGGAGGATGACGGTGAGTGAATGAATAATTACTGCACCTTGACACAATTTAAGCTTGCAGACCTTTTGAATAAATGATGAAGGTGTAAGAGGTTATACAAAAATAACATTCGGAACTCGTTCAATCTTTTTATCTAAGCATTGGGATCATGCATTGTGATTTTCTCGCGTGTGGTGGAGCTCTCACATTATTTACATGTTAGTTTTTTGTGAGGCATGAACAATCAAGCTCAGTTTAACTATGGTAAGGACAAATCACAACATCTTGCACGATACTCTTGAGGACACGAAATTTAATTGCTTATGCTTATATATGTCAAAGGTTGAAAGTTTTGTTTATTTGTGTGCATAAGCAATTATGGAGATTGATGGCCGAGCTCTCTAAGTTTGTGGTTCGTATGTCCGTCAAGACTCTGATGAGCATTGGGGCAGATACACCAATCCAATTGGAAAATGTGGTAAGGCAAATGGCGTTCCACTGGGCTATCTTTGATCAAAGGCTCAAGCGAATCCTCAAGAAATTTGATTCTCTCATCCTTGTCGCGATGAAAATGGTGTTGGGGAAGGGCTTCCTGGAGGACTCAGAGTTGTATTGTGTGGACAACATCACATCGCGCTTCCTGACAATGTTGTTAGATATCATAATGGCAAAGAAGGACGTCGAAGTTCTAATAAGGAAAGCCTTTAAAGTGGATTTGTTGGTTGGATTAGATGAAACTCTATATGTCGCTTCTCCAAGAATGGGTGTCCCTCAACCGCGCGACTTGGCGTCAGTTAATGTGTTGGGAGTAGTGAAATAGTATCCCTTTTTCCTCGATCTTAAAGGTATGGCTTTGGTGGAGCACAAACAATTGGTTGTGGTTGGGGTTGGCTATCTGCTGAAAGCGTTGAAGCTTCCTCCTACTCCAGGTGCCAATTGGAATCCAAATTTCAAATCATTTGCCCAAGATAATGGGTTTCTAGGTTATGGTAGGTCTAGTTAGGTTTGGTGTCAAGTATATTATCAATTAGCTTATAATATGTTTATGTATTTTGGGGTCGGGTTTTTAGATATATATCTCTATTGTGGTTTGTGGCAAGATGCCTAGTAATGGTCTAAGTTACATGTCTTAGTGTTTTGTTGTATTGTCTGGTGGTATGGTATGGCAGGGGTGGTCTAGTAATCAAGTTATGGCAGAGAGTTTCTGCATTTTGATATCCTGTGTTGTAGATGGTATTGTAACTTTTTTTCTATATCAATATAATCCCTATCTTACGTATAAAGAAAAAAATTACTTGCACATTCGTCCAATGATTAATTAACTATTTAATTAATTATTCTCTCATATGTTGATTAATCAATCAAATCCATTGACTAATACATCAATCCCATTGATTAATCCCTCAATCCCATTAATTAATAAATTGAATCCCATTGATTGACCAATCAATTCTCATGATTGAATCAATCAAGCCAATTAACTCTCCAATCTATTTCCTCTCAACAAACCTTGACCATTGATCTCCATCTTTCATCTTTGAATCTAGATCATTCATTTGAATCAAGCATTTCTATAAAAACAATCCTTCATAGCATGTTAACCACGAACCATGAAACTTCAGCATTTGCATCATTGTGTTCATCACATACACTTGAAGCTTAAGGTGAAAGAAGCATACCAATTTCTGAGAGCAAAAGCAAACTAAGAAGAACAATGGGAGTCATCCATGGCAATATGGTAAAGGTAAAAGTATCATTTGTTTGAATCTGATTTCATCCTTATTGCATGTTTTCTATTGATTAAATTGGATCTTATTGAGTTTAGGATTGCAGATTGTGGTTGTTTGTATTGTTTCCTATTATCTCTAATGACTAAAGGTCAATTTTTTGATTTACATTTTGGTGAACCTGACATGAAACTCATGTTTTTAACAATTTTTGTATGAATTATTTTTTTTGTAAAGCTACAAGAAGTGCGACATAATCACAGAAAACAATGAAACAATTGTGGAAAAAAGCAACGCAATTGTGGGGTCTTGCACTGCAATTGACTATTTGTTCAATGCATCTGCGAATCTCATTGATGCAAATAAAGTTTGTTGTGTCATGTCTGTCACTATTACTTTTTGCAAGTTGAACTAGTATCTCTTATTTGTGCCTTCCTACATCATAATCGATATACAGAACACCAAGTCGCTTGTCTGAATGTCGCATTTGGGTTTCTATGCATTGCAATCGCTTCTTTGTGAGACGCATCCAAGTCTTCCTATACCACAAGTGAATGTCATAGACATAAAGGTAAAATGTTGGGTTGTACTTTTTTGTTTTCATATTTTTCTTAGTAGGGCAAGGGTGTTACTGATCCTTTTCTTTCCAGCTTGTGGTGATCTTTTGGATTATCTCACACATTTTCTTTTTAGTGCTTAAAATGAACATGATCTCACACATTTCTTTTTAGTGCTCTTAAAAAGAACAACACAATCTCAAACATTTGGTTTCAATGCTCTTAAAAAGAACAATACAATCCTCACTTTGCAATCCAGATTTAAAATTAACAGTGTGTTTGAACATGCTATATTTCACTTGGTGCTTTAAAATTAGTAGACAAATTGCACACTTCCTTTGGAGTAATTAAAATGAACCAATGATTATTGTGTTGGGTGCACTTCCACATGCCAGTCTTGTTACTAAAAGTGTATTGCTATGTATCTTCTCCCATTGCGCTTTGTGCAATCTTGGGTGACAAGAAATAGTAACACATAAACCTTCCCCATTTTTTTTAAGTAGGAGGCCTGCCTTGGGATACATCCTCACAGAGAACCTAAGGGATCAACCTCAACTGACATTTTCTAAGGCACTATAGAAATTGGATAAGAGTGAATGTTGTAGTTCGATCTGTGCAGGTAGCGCTCCAGAATTTCGCTAGGTGTCTGGTTTTTTGGGCCTTAAGGAGACGTCTGAGAGGTTGACAGTGTTCACAAAGATCTAACCACTAAAAACATTTTGTTGTAGAGGCCATTAAATTCCTTCAAACATAACTTATAAAGTGGTGTAAGGGATGCAAATCGTACCTTGAAGCTACTCACCATGTACTTTCTTAGGTTGAGATAGATCTTCTTTAGTTACTAGCAGTAGTTCTTAAGAAGCGAAAGAAGGTGTGTTTGTGGTGTCTATTGATGACCCTGTGTCACTGGACGTCTACTATCCACCTCAATATAGAGAAGGTATTCTTACAATTGACCTAATTGTTCAAATACCAAATCTTTCTAAGTAATTACCTCTTAAATGGGAGGTGGGCCTACCTACAATTACAAACCCATTCTACTACTACATTAGGTTGTGAATACTTTGAGCCTTGTTATTACCAAATGTAAATGGCCTTATCATTTGACACAAAACTATCAAAAATAAAATAAAAACTAATAACTTATAAAACAATTGTTTTTTGTGTTTTCTTAAAATAGATTACATCTAAAAATTAGAAAACTAATCAAGATTAGGGTTACTTAGGGGTCATATTGTTGACAAAACTTGTGCACTGCATCTGTTAGCTCATGTGCCGCAACTGTGTATCTACACCGCAAAAACAGTGTGACACATCCATTAGCGACTGTGATGCATTCACCTATTACAACATCACATCTCCCTGTTAGTCGAAATCCTTCCCTAGTAAAATAAACAAAAATGCATCTACGTGCAACACATTTGAAAGCTTCAACAATGCATTAGTTGCAGACTATACTCTAGTCACAATCTTATGCACTATCTATGTGGTTTTCTCTATCACATCTATCTAATAGATAAAACAAAGTTTATTTACAAAGGCTACATAAACCTAATCTTTTTGCGCAGAAATCTAAAATCTAAACAATCACTTTTTCATGTATTTACAGTAAAATTTTAGCTTTCCTAGGTTAACACGTCATATCATTTTACCATCATATCACAAGTCCTAACAACCTTGTCTTGAAAATCTTGAAAAATTGAAAACCAAAAACAAAATTAGAAGTCAAGTATAGTGTTATCATTTTGAAAGTCTCAAAACCTCATCTTTTACAAACTAACCCATCAAAAAAAATTGAATCCCAACTCACAAGTCTAGTCGTGGATTCACTTCTTTATCAAAACCACCATCCCCACTAGAGGTTTAGGATCTTCACATGGTTGTATTAGTTCAAAACTGAAAAAATTGTCAAAGGTAATCATCTTTTAAGATCCAAAGTCAAGGGGTCAAAGGTATTTGCATTTAGAGAAATATCATCAAAAAACAAATTAAAAAATCATAGTTTTGATTTTAGTATTGCACCTTTCAAAATTCCCCAAAATCAAAAAATACCAAAAACATAGAGTGGATTCATTCTAGCTTTCATCCATACCAAAAACTTCAAAAAAACCAAAAAAATAAAAATCTAGAAAAAGGCAATCAACACACCATCACTTTTATGGTAGTCACACAATCACAAATCAAGAGAAAAGAGATTGACTCATTATCAAATATGTTGTACAACCCAACTAGTGATATGAACTTTGGTGAAAATCCTAGTGGTCACATGAACTCACAAACTCAAAATCTCCCACCACTTGAGAGACACTTTGAAAGAGGTAAACCAAGGGCTCACGCCTGAGGAAATAAAAAATGCATCTCAAGATCTAAGGATCTTAAGAATCATTAATGAAATTGTATCAGTCAGTAGACCCCAATACACACTTTGTGCAATTGGCACAAAATGGAGCTAGGCTACCACCTAACTTCAACATAACCTCGACCATAGGGGAGACACCTAACACAGTGACAGTAGGATTCAATGCTATGAATAGACCTTCACCATATTTGACACCTACTGCATCACCACCCACATCACAGTTGAACACAGGCATGTTGCCTACACAAACGTCTCATTATTCATCAATTGTGAATGTTCTGCCACCACCAACATTCCCCAAACCCATGGAAAATCCATTTTCCTCCACATCTACATCTGCAACACCAACCCACACTATGGTTGCAGCCCAAACTTCCACCCATTCAAATACACCAAGATACGAAAGACCAACCCTTCATATCTAGGACCACAAGTGGGTACAACATCCACTTCACAAAACATAAATACACCTCCGGCAAGGACTCGATCCTTTTTTGAAAAAAATCCAAACATCACTCCACCTCAATGACAACCATACAATCTTGGTTCATAATCCACATTCAGGTTTTCCCAACCCCCTCTATAGTAACCAAACAATATCAGTTTGTCACCATCATTTGGGTTTAATCAAACCCCACCTCCACAAAAACCTAGAAATCATGGTTCTATGTGTACTTTTGGGTATAATCAACCCCCACCTCCACAACAACCAAACAATATTGGTTCGCATTCCACATTTTGGTTTTCTCAAACCCCTTAACAACCAAGCTATCATGGTTTTGCATACACAATTGGGTTTACTCAACCCCCTCCACAACGACCAAACAATCTTGGTAAATCATTCACATCTAGTTTCACCAAACCACCACCACCGTCCTTTACTCAAAATTTCACACACATCACCATTTCACCAACACATTCCACCCATGCATCAACATAAAAATATGCATGGATTCAATCCACAACACAAAACTAACCGTTTTGGGAACCCCTCACAAGGTTCTCCACAATACATCCAACCCAAATCAGTTCTGGTGGCAGAATCGCCCATGGATCTAATAGCTCAGTAGTTACAAATGTTGCAACACCAAATGACCAATATGCACATAACTAAGAGTAGGAAAACCTACTTGATCAAGGACCTATGTCCCTACCCTTTCAATAGGAGCATTCATATGCTTCCTTTCCCATGAATTTCATAATCCATAAATTTGACAAATATAAGGGAAAGGGAGACCCTGTTGAACATATACGGGAGTTCCATGCAACCTCTTTAGACCTGGCACATGAGCATACATACCTCATGAGAATTTTTCCACAAAGTCTGGGAGGACAAGCCCTCAAATGGTTTGTGCACTTACCTCCAGGAATACAAACTTGGAGCAAACTAATGGACAAGGTCATAACACACTTTTCCTACAACATATCAACTAATATCAACATCACACATTTGTGTGTTGAAAAATAGAAAGATAGCGAGACCTTCTCATCATTCCTACAAAGATGATGAAGCTTAGCCAGTAAGTGTGCCTGCCATATACTAGAGAAGCAACTAGTCCAAATTTTTATGGAGAACCTCAACAAGGAGGTAATGTTCCACTTAGAAATCCATTATTCTAACATGTTTGAGGAGGTGATAGAGAAAGGATTTTCCATTGAGAAATCCCTCATTGTGAAAGGGCTTGTGATTTTTTTTTAAGGAGAATAACAATTATTCTTATCATTATTCTAAATCAAAAGAGAAAAAAAATTGGTTAAGGAACAAAAATGTAACAAATGACGGTGTTGTACATGCTAAGGTTATAAATAAACCACAACCCATGATCAATTTGAAAGGACCATCTTTTCCGAACAACACTAATCCACCTCAGAAACAAGAGCCAACATTGAACGTGGTGCTTAATACTAAACCACATGGTCCTTTATGTTGATGTTAGCAACGTTGGGCTTCTACTTCCAACCCCAATTTTTAATAAAGAATAAATTAAATATATAGCCTATCGGCTATTTAATTTATTGAGATGACTATTGGTGAACGGGCGCTTCACCTTGAATGATAAATAATATTTAATTATTGTTATATGATTATTGATGGAGGCTGACCTCTTATCTGCCACCTTGAGGAGTCATGATTTTTCATTAAGGCCGACTTACCTTATCTTGAAAGGATGCGTCTCTCTCCCTCTTGTATATATTCAAGTTGCTCATTGATCATCATTCAATTTTAATTAATATTCACATTCATAGTTCGAGTTGTTCAAGTGTGAATTTTTAAAAAGCATATCAAAGTCTTCTAAGGAGGTTGAATCTTTGACTTCAAGAAGAGCGACATTATCATCAAGATATTGCATCAAGTTTTGGTGTTGTTGTTTGGCCTTGTAATCAGCCTCATTGTAAATATCATTGTTGATTTATATTCAATATATAAGTGATATATTGTTGCTGGGTTTTTGTCCCTCAAGTGGAGGGTTTTCCCAGGGTATATGTCATGTCTATTTGTTTGAAATTGAATTAAAATCTGCTTATCTAACTTCTAATCCTAAAACTAACATGGTATCAAAGCGGGTCTAAGAGAAGATATGCAGGAAAGCAACATTGGTAATGTTCAGGCAAATTGAGGTGGCATTTCAGGGGTCGATTCTATTAGGGATCTAGTTGTGTTGCCAGGTAATGGTAATCATATGCTCCTCACCAGTGAATACTCACTCATCATTCATTGTTGAGTTCAGGGCCAAATAACGATATTGTGGTGGAGGCGAGCTTACTCGTTGTCCAGGAAGAGCCTCTGGCTCTAGCCAGCTTCATTTTAAAAGTCGTGATCATCATTAACAGTGCGATCTCTAGCCAGCATCATCTCAAGCGCTGGGAAATCACAGGCAAACTATGGTGGAGGTCAAGCAACCTCATCTGCAACTTGGAAAACCATCCTGAAGTTTCATCGCACCTACATTCGCAGTTACTAAAAGCCAAGTATCTCATCTAGAAATCTTGTGTTTCTTCCAAACTCTAGGTCGCGTCACCTTACCGGCCGCTCACGGCATACATAGAATCACTGGCGCTTGAGATCAACAAAAAACACACATATGCGGGAGTCATGCGCAGTTGAATTGCTGGTTGTTTCTTATGATTATCTAAGATAGATCATGGTTGTGTGGTTCATGATTGGCAGAAGGTCAAAGCATTATATATGTAAAATGTGTGATCCATAATTCGAAAGATTAGATGAATTATCACCACTCGCACTTGTCATCGAGTGTAAGGATAATTTGAATAAGGAAAACCAAGATGTAAAGTCTATGTTGTGCGGGTCAAGCAGTGATCAAGAGAAGTCGTGGAGTTTTGAGTGTTGTCAGGCATATGGATTGCGATTCTCAGAGTGGAGCATTAATCTGAAGTCCTCGAGTAGAACACCCAATAACAGGTTGTGATCCTCAACATAACACTACATTCTAGAGTCAATGCTACCATGAGATGAATCGAGGAGCAGGAATTAGGCTCACAGGTCAAGTGACATTGATGAAAGTGTAAAAGGGCATCTAGCAAGGTATGAATAAAGTTAAACTTGACCATGCTGGAGTCTTGTTTGTGCAAACAGTAAACAACGTCCTGATCAGGAAATTCACCAAGAGGAGGCAACATTTTTTGAGGGAAAGAAATTATCCCTGTGAATGTCTCTCTCAATATTGCGATAAATGGTCCTTTTGCTAAAAAGGGTTTCATGTATGAAAATTTATCAAGAATTTATGGGGATGAGTTTAGGGAAGGAATTGATGTGATCACTCTACTGAGAGATTTGTTTCCTCATGCCTTGTTCCATAAGGTTTACTGTTAATACTAAGACATGGGCCTATGATCAAGTCATGAACCTATCAAAGGAAGATTGTGGACTGATCTTAGCCTAAGAGCAGTGAAGTATATTGAGTATAGTGATTAACATTTATCAGAATCTTTAACGAGATAAGTATTCTTTGTTTGTATCTTTGAAATCACCTTCTAGGCTGAAATTTAGTTTGTTGAGTTTTTTTATTTGAATCATGTGTGTTTAGTAAAGATCATGGTTTCTCTTGAATAGTGATCACTAGGATAAGATCCTTTGGAGATACCAATTATTCTTTGCAAGTTGTTTCATGCTAGGTGTTAAGATTTCTGAGTGTGACTCAGAAATGAAAGGAGAACTGCAATTTCGACTATGATTGGTTGGTCACATCGATACCATTCTCTATGTCCATGGACTGCGATGGTGCCTTGAGAGGCCTGGTCCTATATTGAATATGCTAGCTACATAATGTATTTAAGAAATTTATGTTGAGCAGATTGTCTTTTGTTGTGATGGTATTTGCACTTCCGAGAGCAGAAAAGATGAAAGCAAGATATATTAGAATCAACAAAGATAAGTCCTATTATTTCTTTATTTTGATCTTTTGGTATTTGCTACATATTTCGCTTCTAGTTTGATTTTTTATGCATAAACTATTATTAACCCCTTAAAATGCAGGTTGAATCGAGAAGCAATTGAATGAGTTTACGTAATGACATTTAAAGGGAGTCAAATTCTAAGGATACAAGGCTTGAGATGTGAGCATGTCTAGGAAAAGGATTAAGGTTCTGAGATCAGTCAATGGAGGGGAGTTCACTTCCAAGAAGACTTCTTTGCAATCTCTGAGGCAAGGATCAAGAGGGAGTTTTGTGACTTATTGAGAAGAAGTGAAGGTTGCAGTGTTGCAAGGCCAGGTGCTAAATCCTTGAAAAACTTCTTCAGCTGCAAAGATCAAAATTGCACAAGACAGTCAATTTGGATTTGACATTGGTAGCTCCGCAAACCTATTCAGATTAGAGTGTTTTGGGATGAGGTCGTAGAGGACTATCCTAAATTCTCTACAAAGGGCATTGTAGGAAATCTTGGATGAGGAGGTCAGAAGATTGATGCAAGTTCTTGGAGCTTCAAGGGGGAGTACACCATAGAAATCTTGAAGAGATTTGGGATAATGGACTGCAAATCCTTGTCTACACTGATGAAACAAATTTGAAGAAATTGAGTGAGTCTGCAGCTAGTTCAAATCTGGTGGATCCTACTATGTACAAGTAGTTGATTGGATCATTGATACTAGACCAGATATTTGCTATGCAGTGAGTTCACTTAGTTAGTACATGTGTGAATCAAGGCAAATACATCTAGTTGCAGCAAGGCATATCCTGAGATACTTGTGTGGCACAGTTGGATATGGCTCGAGATAATTCAAGTGCAAATCTTTAGTTGCAAGGATATTTTGATTCAAATTGGGCAAGAAGTGTAGCTGATCAGAAGAGCACCTCTGGTTTTGCTTTAATTTGGGATCTATGATGTTTTCCTGGTGTAGCAGGAAGTAGTCTTCAGTGGCACTAAGCTCCATAGAGGCAAGTATATTGCAACTTGTGTAGCAGATCGAGAAGCAATGTAGCTTCATAAGCTCCTTGCAAGATTGTTTGGACAATAATTGGAGCCATCTATTATTCATTGTGATAATCAAAGTTGTGAGAAGCTTTCTATCAATCCAGTGTTTCATGACAAAACAAAACATGTTGAGATCAAATACCTCTACATCACAGATATGGTATTGAGGAAAGCTATCTAGTTGAGATCCATTTTTACTAATGAGCAGTTGGCTGATATTCTCACTAAGCCTCTCTCCGGAGTGAAGTTTGTGCACTTTTGAGACAAGCTTGGAGATGTGGAGAATGAAGCTCTAGCTGAGAGGGAGACTCAGCATCAGTGATATTTTGTGATTTGCATTAATGCATTTTTCTTTGTGAGAGAAATTTGAGGTGAAATCCCTTGTCGAATGCATCTTTCTTTGTGAGAGAAATTTGAGGTAAAATCCCTTATTAATGCATCTTTCTATGTGAGATAAATTTGAGGTGAAAGCCCTTGTTTCCACCCTTTGGGAGTAGCTATGGTGGATGTCATGTTGAGTGACTCCATGACAACACGTTGAGAGAGTCTGTGATGATTTTCTTGTACTTGTGTTTATTCACCCTCTGAGAGTAGCCATGGTGGACGTCATGATGAGATGATGACATCACATTGAGTGATTTTGTGATGGGCACTTTTGCACATATGCTTTTCCATACATGGGAGTAGCCATGATGGTTGATATCACATTGAGTGGCTCTGTGATGAGCTCTTTCTGCATATGGGTGTAGCCATTATGGGTGTCATGTTGAGAGACTCCATGACATTGGATAACTGGAAGTATTCCTCCCTAGCTGAGAGGGAGTGTTGATGTTAGCAACATCGGGCTTCTACTTCCAACCCTAATTTTTATTAAAGAATAAATTAAATATATAGCCTATTGGCTATTTAATTTATTGAGATGACTATTGGTGAAGAGGCGTTTCACCTTGAATGATAAATAATATTTAATTATTGTTATATGATTATTGATGGAGGCTGAACTCTTATCTGCCACCTGAGGAGTCACGATATTTCATGGAGGCCGACTTACCTTATCTTGAAAGGATGCGATCTCTCTCCCTCTTGTATATATTTGAGTTACTCATTGATCATCATTCAATTTTAATTCATATACACATTCATAGTTCAAGTTGTTCAAGTGTGAATCTGTAAAAAGTAGATCAAAGTCTTCTAAGGAGGCCGAATCTTTGTCTTCAAGAAGAGTGACATTATCATCAAGATATTGCATCAAGTTTTGGTGTTGTTGTTTGGCCTTGTAATTGGCCTCATTGTAAAGATCATTATTGATTTATATTCAATATATAAGTGATATATTGTTGTTGGGTTTTTCTCCCTCAAGTGGATGGTTTTCCCAGGGTATATGTTGTGTCTATTTGTTTGAAATTGAATTAAAATATGCTTATCTAACTTTTGATCCTAAAACTAACACTCTAAAGACTAACCCAACACGCAAAATATACACATCCTTAAGGGAATCAATTGAGGTAGTTTTAACGAAACTACTACAACAGAACATACTTGAACTCCCAGAGATCTAACACTACGAACCAAGACCTTTCAAACTTCCCTGGTGGAACGATGATGACTTTTTCAAGTACCATTGAAATAAAAGGCATAAAATGTCAAACTATTTTAAACTTAAGAACTATATACAAGATTTAATTGAATAAGGAACGATAGAAATTAATGACCAACCTAGATCCTCTAACAAATATCATACCATCTTTAAGGATCCTTTACAAACCCGTGGGAAGGGAAAGGCCTCAAGTTTCGGAATAGGTGAAAAATATGATGCAAATTACACCAATGTCACCTACGAGTACATGGTAAACACCATCCATCCACCTAACAAAAGATCCTCATCCACACTCGTCAAGCACAATAATTCTAAGTGTCTCATTACATTTGCTAAAAAGGATATGCCTATGCAAAACCCTTACCATATTGATGCACTCCATATTGAAGCCTTCATCCAACAATACCGAATCATATGAGTCTTGATAGATGGGGGACCAAGGGTAAATATTTGTAGTTTAAGTATTGTTAAATGATTGGGATATTTAGATGATTTTGTTGAACATGACACAAGAATAAAAATTAAACCATATGATGATGCCAAACGAGAATCGGTAGGCACTATCATATTGCCTATATAGGTTGGACCTCTTACAATTGATACCATATGTCAAATCATAGATTTGAAGACCCCATATAACATTCTCCTTAGATTCCCATGGATCCATTCTATGCAGGTTGTGTTGTCTACTTTACACCAATGCATCAAGTTCCCATACTACATAACTGAAGTGACCATACTAGCGGACCCAAGTACCTCTACGCATCACCAACCCTCCTAGAGCATTGCCTTGCTAATACTTCCATCCCATTTTCCTCTACAGTGGCTGAGCCTTTAGTATCACATACTTCTCTCACTCCCTCAATCTAAGTTAATTTCATCGACCTTGGAGTTAGGGAATATGAGTTACAAGCATACCTTCTAGAGATTGAACCACTATCATCCACATCCTAATCATTTGATGTCTGTAATAATTTTGTAATTAATCAAGACATCTATGATAATCCACTTTTCCAAGATGATCCTATGGAGGATGTCCCTAAACACCCTTCTTCATTTTAGGACCATATTCCCTCTAGTCCACTGCATGGTTTACCACCCTTCTATCTCAAGAATCCTGAGTTAGAGTATGCATTTATAAATGTTGCTCCTACTAAGCTTTTAATGCCAACTCATTAACAAGTGGGTTTCCTTTGGCATTATTGGTATTGAAAAGGATAGTCTCAAGGAATGCATTGATGACATCGCCTAACCTATATAAGAATCAGTTGTATTCGTTAATCCATTTAGTTCATATAATTTCACCTATTTCCTAAACTTGGATCAATGAGTGTTAACTACGAAAAAGGATAAGGCCATAAGTCAAAAGACAAGAATAAAAAATCCTTTATTGAAAAAAGATACAAGGTCAAAGAAAAAAAAGGCCTTAGAGAAAAATCAAATAAATAAACACTTGGGACAAGAAAAAAACAAAAATAAAGAATTAATCTTCAAATGTCTTTGATCCCACAATAACTGGGGGCATATGTAAAAGAATTCCTTCAAAATATGAACTTGTTGATCCAACGTTTCTATCCATGTCATTATTCCATAATATGTATAATCTAGCGGATCCTCCTACATTCATATTCCACCATTCCATAATAAATCAGTCGGTGATGTCATGCAATGTACCTTCAACGAAAACCCCTTGATGTACTCTAATCCATTGGTTGTCCAATCTTCGCTTCAAGGGAAGTATGATGGTCTATGTAGCGTGCATTCTACATATGATACTTTACCTCCTACCTACAACAAATTGCATTCTCTATCTATAGTTTCATACAACCTGCATCCATCTATCGGTCACCCGCCTATGTCTCTTGAAGAGCATCTGTTGTGATCACAGCATCATCAAAATTCCAATAAAAGGTCACCTTGATGAAAGCCTAGCAAATAGGCGTCTTGTGTGATATCAAAAAATAAAAAATGGAAAAAATGGAAAAAGAAAAAAGAAAAGAGAAAAAGAAATAATTCATCTAATAGTGAAAACCATTTCGGTGGCACTTTGAATTAGGACCATGGTGAAAACTTGGAAAATAGGCATCATATGTAGTTGACTACTATTCTACCATCTCACTACTCTATCTGATTCCATCCATAAAGACCCGAGCATATGCTCTTGCATAATAAAATATTTTCTCACCCTTCTCATGGCTTGAGACTATTTAAACATTTAGTGTCAAATCGATTATCATATCCATCCTTTCATAATAACTATTCTTGTTCCAGACTGGGGGAAATCCTCAACCTATGAGTTTCAAAAGGATCATACACATGGTATCTGAGGATGTTATCACAAAAATACAAAAGCATTGAAACATTAAAAAAACATCAAAACATTCAAATATCCTCCAAAAATACAAAAATAACCATAAAATGTCAAAAAAAATATTATGTCAATGCATGGTATTGAACTACGCTTCCTCTGCGCATGTACATAGGTAAGGCGAGTCACTGATGAGTCCTCGAGGCATAGTTTTGTACCTTAGGGTCTATCGTAGTCAAATATTCATCATAATCCACATTTCTAGAATAAAACATCACTTATCATGGTCATTCGAACTATGTTGTCTTTGTGTTTGTCGCATAGGAAATTCCATCAGTAATGAGCCCCTAAGGGATAGGTCAGTCCCCTTAGGGTCCATTACAATAAATATTTCACCACAATCCGAATTTCATAATAAAACTATCCTTTATAGAGAATGAACATGTTGAACACAAACAAGATATCTTACACAGAATTAACAAATCAGGGAACAATAGATGAAACTACCAAACTAGCCTTCAAATAGGATGATCAATTGTTTACAATGTTACCTATCTTATCAAAAATCATGTCTTTTAGGATTTTGCATTATCGAAACCAAACCAGGCATCTTACATGAAATGTTTCTTACACCCCGTTGTGTTACTACTTATTTTCTTTTACCTAGTTGGGTGAAAATGCTTAAAATGAGTGTATTTATATTTTATGTGTTCTAGAAATATGAAGAATAAATGTTGATTCAATTTGATGTTATGAAATGATTCTGATTATGAAATATTTGATGCAAATGAACGTATTGTTTTCAGTTGACTACTATTGTAATGTATTAAGTTGGATGCAAGAATTTAATCAAGCCTCTTGAAGAGAGGGGAAGTATCACTCAAGGAGAAGAACTTGGTTTGGTAACCTTTGATAAAGACCTAAACTGAGCTTTCACACACACACACACTTCTAGTTTGGTCAAGTTAGGATAATAGTTGGGAAATAGTAAGTTACCTTTAGTCTTGCTTGTGGTTTATTTGTGAATGTTCTTGTTTAGAGGTTTACAATGTTGAGTCTCTTTGTGTGTTTCTATTTAATCGATAGGATATATATACATTCCATGTATATGTCAATCAATATGGTTGTGTTAATATGTGTTTAAATATCAAAGTATGATATATATAGTATACGAGTATATATATATATGTATGCATGCATGTATGTATGTATATGCATACATTATTATATATGAAATATAAGGATACTTATGTGTATTCATATATCGAATAATACAACTCTATTGACTTGTGAATTATGTATATATATACATATATACACATATATATACATGTTAATTCGTGATGCATATATATATATATATATGATTTCTAAAGCGCTGAATTATCAATATAGCACTTAGCATTTTAAACATAGCTTATGTTAAGAATAGCGCACAACATATTAATAATGGGAATAGCGCTAAAGTGAGTAGTGCATATATATTTGAATGATGCTTAAAACATTTAAAGTACAAAGTATTATATGGACAATGCCATATAAAGCGCTTATTATCCAATGTCTTTCAACATGTAAATATTGCTACCAAGACTTTGTCAAAACAAAATAATAGTAAATGCTCATATACAGAAATTAAGTCGACCAAGTCAAACAACAAACATTGACCCATGATAAATGACATGAATGGCATAATGTGGTGCCAATTGAGAATGAGATAAATCGATTAGAATTATATTATCAAATGAATTTCTAGAATGTGAAGCATTTGAAATATGTGGAAATGGTCAAGTATGCAGCTGGCCAAGTAAGTCGACTTGTAGGAGGAAAATACATTGCATTTCTAATTATCTTTCTTGTTGTTCATTTGAGAAGTGTGACTCATTCACCATGGTTGTGAATGTGTTCAATGTGCATCAATTTTAGCTGCCACCTTTTCTTTACCTTGTCGAGTCAAATCGTTTGAGCTGAGAAGTGTCATTCCTTATACCCTATTTCTAGCCTTTAGTTGCTGATTTTTGTGTATAAATAGAGGAGCTAACTCATTTGGACGCATATCTACATTCTTGTTGTGATTCTTTGAGTTATTGTATCATGATTTCTTGAGTTATGAGAGAGTTTTTGAGAGAATTGAAAGAGGATTTTGAGAGGGAGTCTTTGGTTAAGTGGGAGAAAGTTTATTGGGAGTTGCTTACCGTTTTGGGAAGGCTGTGTTAGGAAACCAAATCAATCAATTGGAGCATTGCATAAATAGGCATGTTGTTTCCTTCTCTTTTATACTCTGTTTTATGTATTTGAAAAGATTGTATGACATTGTTTTTTTTTGGGAAGTTAGTTCTATTGCTTATTAGGGAAACATTATTTTATTCTTTTGTGAAAGTGAAAGGAAGCTTGTTATATTTAGGATAAAGATCTATTTTGCTTGATGTGTTTGTACATATTCCATATTAAGGAATGGGTGGATATAGTGGGAATTAAATACTATATTAGGGATATAGCTTACATAGCTAATGCTTAAACTAGTTGATTCTTAGAGTTACTATGGTTACTTCGTAGATGTGTTAGTTAAACATAGAGGTAATAGGTTATTCCTAGGTTAGGATAATCCAGTGAAGGAGATAGCTTATGCATAGGTTATGAATGGTCATATATAAATTGAGCTAGGAAGGTGGGTGAGTGTGTGACATCCACTCCATAATTTTGAGTGGTGAATACTTTGGCCAAAGTAGTGTAAGTTGTCACTGTTTATGTTGTCAGTTCATAGTGTTTGCAAATTTACATACTAGATAGGGAATATCATATGTATAGGTTGTAACCATTGTATGACAGATCTGGAAACATTTAGGACACTCCACCAAGCTCAGAAAAGTTCATGTTATTATGGTAGGGCCATCTATTAGTTAGTTAGATGTGTGGGGGACCACAATTAGTCCAAGGTTGGTAAAAAAGTGCTTGAGTGATGCTTCTCCTCATCATTTGGCAACCAATATTTGAAAGGGGATTACCTAGACCATTCATACATCTTTTCCAATAAGCTCAATGGAGCCTTGTATATATATTTTGTATCCATGTCTATGGAAAGATTGTAAAAGAGAAATGTTATCATGAATTATTTACTATGTTATCAATATAATGGAAATTTTTAATACTTTGATATAATGCAATGGAGAAAGTTTGGAAAGATGTTTATTTCAAATGTGCATGTTATCTTTTATATGAAAGAAATAAAATTTATTTCTCTTAATGGATAGATGCTTGAAACTTTTACTTGAGGTTAAAACATAGGAAAGTTATTGTGTAGAACAATGGGCATGTTAAAATCTCTCTCTTTAAAATAGACACAATCTTTTGAAAATAGATCAAACACTTATTAGTGAACAAAAAGATCTACATAGTTGTGGATTCATTTGATCTAATACTAGTCTTATCTTATTTGATTTGTCATATGTCATATTCCTAAGCTACTTGATGATATCCACAAGTGATTAGATCAACGATGATGGATTATGACGTTTCTTTTTGTTGATTTTTGCTTGTGGTTGTTTTGGTAACATGATTGGGGCAACTAAGGTCCTTGTGTGTGGTTGGAATTCTATCTGGCATAATCAAAACATCCTATGCAAGTCAAAAATTAGCTAACACTTGCTTACAGTAGGATTAACATGCTTTATGGTTATTTTCTCGCATATTCCAACAAGGTTCTATTGTTGCTAATCTAAATTAGGACACTTCTTATCTGATGTTTCTTAATTTTTGACAAATGGATACTAAATTTCACCAAGGTTTGTCTCAACTAAGTGTACACTATCCACTTGTCCATATTGTTGTACCCCAAATTAAAAAATCTTGTTACACTTAGACATTTTGAAGAAATGAGTAAAAATCTTGTTAAATTTGTCAAAAGGTCAAAATTTGGGTGTGCGTGTCTTACATGGGTAAAAATGTGAAATTTCCAAAATCTGACGATTTGGGTCTGCTCAGAGCGACCTAATCTACAAAACCCATATCTCAGTTTTTCATCCCTACTTTTTAGTAAAACTGTTATTTTTAGAAAATTTCTAAAAATAGTAACTTTTTTGGGTTTTTCTAGGTTTCTTTCGAAACAGATACTGACAAAATTTTCTAAAAATAGCAAGTTGGTCTATTAGGGTTCAAACTGATTTTGATTGGCTCAAAATACTTCCTCATTAGGTTGGTGCAGTCAAAATAAAAAAATGATCAATTTTTCCCTAATGGGTCTATTTTGCTTTTTCAATTTCAAAAAGCATTTCAGGAGCTTCAAAAGTCATCAATGGAGGTTAGTCAGCTGTTAGGTGCCAGATCTAACATGCAAGCACTGAGCAGAAGATGAGATGGCAAACATGCATGAAGAACGAAGAATGAAGGTGGAATCTGTGAAAATTTGGCTAAGTCTTCTTGACATGGGCACCCCAAGAGGAAATAGGCACCCATCTTTTTAGGGCACTAGATGATGAAATTAGGGTTTGAGATTCCAAGCAAAGTTGCTCAATTTCCTTCTAGCTCCGCAACGAATCCGACAATGTAGTCATCAAATCATCTAGTCGCCCAAAATTTGAGGTTGAACAAAGAGTTTTCAAACAGAATAGAATGAAAATTATAAAAATGTCCGAAAAGTTTCTAACTCTAGGAACTTTGGGCACCCCAGGTGCCTAGGGGTGCCCAAATTTTTGAGAATCCTAACTAAGCAGTTAGGGTTTGTAGATGGGATCAATCTCTTTAGAATTCGGTCAGCTTCGCAGCGGATATCTTCATCAGGGCATCTGACTAGCCAATCTCCAGCAAATCTAGATCCAAGTGGAAGGTACAAAATGAAGGTTTGAATTTGAAGATGAAAATCAGAAGAAAATGGTTAAGTCTAGAGCAAATGGGAGCCCCAAAAGGAGATAGGCGCCCAAGATTTTGAGGGCTCAAATAGATGAATTTGCAAATGAAGCCCTAACATGACTTCTTCAGAGTTGATTAGGCTTTCCAATGAGACCTTCAAGACATTAAATGGAGTTGGTAGTTGCCAAATGCAGCAAGCAGAATAGAGGTTCCAACAAGAGCTAGAGTCAAGAGCAAGAAGAAAATACAAAAGAATTGTCTAACTCTAGTGAAGTTGGGCGCCCCAGCTTGCCAGGGGCACCCAAGCTTTTGGAGTAACAAATTTAACTTTTTGGCAAAGAGATCCCTAGAAGACCCCTCTTGGAATCTCCTCAACTTCAAAATGAGCCTAACCATCAATCAATCTAACGCCTGAGTCATCAGATCAGGCAGAATCATCTGTAGAAGTGAAAGTGATGAAGAAACAAAAAATATTCTAAGTTTGGTTGAGATGGGCACCCCTAGTGAAGAAGGGAACCCAAACTTTTGAGCTCATAAATGATAGAATTCACCAATGGGCCTCCAAGATCATCTTGTTTGATTCAGTTAAGCTATCCAACGAAGCAATTAGCTAATCAATTTAATCAGTGTAGCTCCCAGTTTCAAGATTTCATCAAAAGATCAAAGGGAAATGAAGAGCATGAAAATCATGCAAAAATGGCTAACACTATGAAAGTTTAGAGCCCCTGGAGGAAATAGGCTCCCAAGAATTTGAAGGTCAAAACAAAGTTTTTAGTGAGAAGTGCCTCCAGGGTGATCTCCTTAGAATTAGTCAAGATATGCGATGAATCATCCAACTCGCTCATTGGATCAATCTAGAAGCCGAAGATTGAGGTCAAAGTAAGGGGTCAAAATTGTGAAAAGTTAAAAATTCCTAAAAAATGACTAACTCTAGAGAAAGTTCGCGCCCCTAGCCAAGAAGGGTGCCCAACTTACAATGCCTTAGTGAAAATTTTCAAATTTTCAAAGATTAAAAATTGCAAGAGGAAGAGAATGTCCAAGTTCATCAAACCAGTTGATTTTAGGGTTTTGAAGATAAAAATAAAAGAAATCAAAGCTATTTCAAACCCTAAATCTATTTAAGACGTCTCTTCAATGCAAAACTCATAATTATTGCAGGTGGCATCCAAAGGAGAAGAGTGGAGCAGCATATTTGAAGATATATTTCATGATTCAAGAACTCAAGTTTGTTGATTCTTCATCAAATTTTCTAGACCAGCAGCATAAGGCCTTGCTTTTTCATGCTTTTTCATCTAGAAGATCAAAATTTTGAAGAAGGCCAAGATTTTCAATTTTCAGCCATTTGGGTCTTGTCATCTCATTCTTCTAAAGAAATTTTCAAGAAATTTTCTCAAGATTGCAGCTGCTGCTTTTTATTTGCATGTCAATGTAATCCTCGGTCCTTTCAAATTTTGATCATTTAGGTCCTCTCAAATCAGTCTTATGAAGAAAACCCATATCACAGTTTTTCTTTTCAAGAAAATTTCAAATTCTAGGGTTGGCTACTTTCTTGATCAGCCCTTAGTATTTTTCAAATCTGATCAACTAGGTCCATTTCTAATTACATTCTGAATAAAACCCAAGTGCCAGGTTTTTGTGAAAATTTGAAGAAATTAGGGTTTGCTGCTTTTTTAGTCTAAATTCAAAATTTTCAAAAACAGATGATCTGGGTTGTCTTGCAATGAAATTCTGAGCAAAACCCATATCTCAGAAGAAAAAAATTCAAAAATTTGTTCGTTGGAGGAAGAAAATTTAGCATTCTAAAAATAGTAAGTTGCTCAAAACTTGTCTGAACCTAGGCGAGTTTACAGTCATTCTTTAAAGTTTTCATAATGGAATACACTCCCAATGATTTCAAGACCAAATCAACTCTCTACCATGATTTCATAAAAATAGTTGAGACGAACTTGCATCACATCAAGCTAGTGTTTGTTCTACACACTTTGGAGAGCACAAGCAACACTTCAATCAAAAACCTGGGACACTTTGGACTCCTCGCAGTAGCATCTATTCCTATTTCAGTTCAAAGTCTCGAGTTTGTAATCGCTTGCATCAAGCATTACAATCTGACTACAAGGGAGATTCATCAGTTGATGGCAGATTGATATGCAATTTGAAACCTGATATGATCGAGAAATGCTTCTCCATTCCCCCTTGGCTTGAAAGTGTCACTATCTCAAAGGGCGAATGTGAAAGAATGTGGGAGATGCATAAGGACAAGTACAATAAGAAGATTACACAAAGGTGGATGATGGAAAAACATAAGACTTTGCCTAAGAATGTCGGGCAAGGAGAGTTCAAGGACGAAGTTGCTATCATAATCACCTTGCTCAACAGGGTCACTAGACAAGAAGATGCTACCAAGTTTTAACCATGGATGTTCTATGTGATTCCCCATATCATGAAGAAGATTGAGTTCTATGATTGGCCCACCTTGATCAGTGACAGCCTCAATCAGTAGCTAACAGAGTATTTCCAAATTCATGAGTTCCATATGGTTTCTCACCTAGTCTACCTAGTGGCCTACCAAGGTCAATTCAGAGGGTTGAACACTGAGGGATTGCTGAGCATACAACATATCTACAACTATTACCCTCGGCGGGAATTCACAAAATCGCTGCATCACTACAAGAGGGTGAATGAAGCTTTCCTGATATACACAGTGCGAGACTTGGAAAATGAATTGCACATCTGTATCTCTTCAGTTGCCAAGGCAGTGATAGCTGAATGGGATGATTGGTTTATAAAATTTCCTACATTCACTTATCTCAAAGTTTATGGCTTTTTCTGGTGCTCCACTTATGCTACCAAGGTATCCATCAGGTGAATTTGTCTTCATGGAGCTATTAAGGCATGCACATGATGTCCACGCGTTCTTGAGGAATAGAAAGAAACGTGCCCTCAATTTTCCATTGGGACTGGGAATCTATACATGCAGAACAACAAAGAATGCTAAAACCATGGGAGATGAGTTAGACAAACTTGGTCTCAAGCCTTATAGTGAGAGACGATCTTATGACCCTCATGGTGTCTACACTATCCGACTTGAGAAAAAATATGCTCACTTACCCACTCTCGAAGACTTTTGGGCCAATTGCATAGATGAGTTCGAGGTGCAGAGGCATAGTTACAGTAGGCTCACTCTTCACTAGATGAAAGATTGCCTATCGGAGGATATCGAAGGATTGTTAGATGATGATGAGGATGTGTTACTCCCAATGTATTCCTAGAAGAGAATTGAATATCAGCCCCTTCCTCAAGTCAATTGGGCTAATAAAGAGTCTCTCTCAATTGAAGATAGGACAAGACAAGTCCTTGAGTATAGTAAATTTTTCCTAGTCCTCAAGAGGAAAAACTCCATTCCAATAGCAGAGCCACCAAGGACACTTCCCTCTTCCTCCAAAGCATAGTCGAAAGGGAAAAGTGTAAAGTAGTCTCAAGAAGGTGTCAAGGATAGCAGATTGACTAAAAACTTAAGAAGAAGGTTAGAATTCTCAAACATAGTTGTAGGACCCTAAATCTGCATTGGATCAAAAACAAAAACCATTAGTATTGTTAGTAAACCAAAGCAAATCAAAAGATCCCCTATAAGATTCATCTAATCACAAGAATGATGCCAAAGAAACAAGCAAAACATAGAAATGCATCATTCTAATGAATCAAACTAGCATCTTATAGTGGATTGGTGTCACATGTGTTAGTGACCCTTTCCCAATCCTTGATCAATAAGCTTAAGATGATGATGATAAGATGGAAATGATGAGCAAAATTAGTTCTCAAGGAGAGTAACTTTGCATATGCTTTTTGGATGAAATTGTGGAGGAGTTTCTCAATGTTGAAGCTTCTATTTGAAGATTTCAAATGCTAAGATTGTTGAAGAGGGACCAATGTGGGATTAAGATTAAGCCAATGATAGGAGGACACTTGTCAAGTGGTGATTAGTTGATGCATGTGCAAGATTTGGGAAGAGTGCCCAAGAGGGGGAAAATTTGAATTCAAATTTTGCCATAAATGCTGAGAGGGGGACAAGGAAAAACAGCAATAAATGCCCTGTTTGACTTGTCATGTTGAGGGAAAATGATTGTTTTAATAAATCAATAAAATTGATTTATTGTGCAAGTGGCTAGGTCTAGATAATGCAAGTGGGATGGGATTAGCATTAGGTTAGGATTAGATGATGATCATGCTGATTAATGCTGATTAGCTGATTTGACTTTCAAGACTTTGATATTCTGATTTATTTAAATCCAGAAAATGATGGAATATGATTTAGGATTTAATTTAAATGAAGTCCTGATTTATTCAATTAAATGGATGATGCAAGATGAAGGTTGAATGATAATGTTTATAAGATTATTTGATGAATGGTTTAAAGTGATGAATTTGCCTAATGTAAGAGCTAATTTGACTGAATCCAATCGAATGCATAATGTAAAATTTGCATGTCTACAATAGTTATACAGGAGCAATCAACAGTCGAAGCAGAAGCTCCTCCTGAAGAGCTCGTACCTCAAAAGGAAACATAGGAGCTACCCATAACACATGACTCCATACCATTGACAGGGTCTTTGCCAATTCACATCGACCTGGATTTTGAAGAAGATGAACAGGTTACAATTGTACCTCCGAAAGAAGTTAATAAAGATACTACCGTGTCTTGGCTTGAGAGCTCCTTGGGAAGAGTAAGAAGAAGACCTTCATATTAGGTGAATTTTGATGACCTTGATAACATCTATCAGGAACCTCCTAAGAAGAAAGCAAAGAAGCAAGTTCACTTTGATAGGAATCCTGATGGTGAGATAGTCATGGAGACTGCAATACCCCTAGAGGACGAGAATAGAGATGAAGTTGATATGGATGACTTCATGATGGTCAAGGCTAATCTTGGTAAAAATACCAGACATGCGGATATCATTTTTTTTAGAGTTGTGTATGAAAGCCTTCAAGAAAGAGTGCACAAGGATTGAGAAGACAAAGTAGCCCTCAAAGCTAAAATACGACAAATCAGGGTCTTCATTTCAAACCTTGTCTAGGGTACTTCACAGGCTACTTAGTTGTTGCCCCAGGTTTTAGAGACATCAGCTAATCATCATCAGTTGAGACAGCTAGTCATTTGTGGGAAGGAAACTCAAGAGTGGATCAAGAGTTTCATTGTCAGAGGAAAGGAGATCTTAACACAGATGTTTCAGTTGAGAGACAACACTCATGAGTTGTGTCAAGGTATTCAAGGGTTTGAATAGTCAATGGCAAAGGTGAAACCAAGGCATGAAATCATCATTGTTGATTTGGATACAACCTATGGTTCAGTGGTCTCAAAAGAACACAAGAGGCAAATCCTTGCTTGAAGAGAGCATCATGTCTTCAAGGTTAAAACCTATGATAGGATATCCAAGGAGTTTATTGCCTACAGACAAAGGGTGATCGAAGCTCTTCTTTTCATCAAAGAGTAACACTAAGATTCCTTCTCGATACAATCATGAAGATGGTTCCTATGTTAGACTCAATGAAGTACAAAATCAGTTTCAAAATGTTGTTCACAGTTGTGATGGCAGCAGTTTAGTTGGCAGGAGAATAAGTCATATTTTGATGATGTCGGCAAAGTTTGAAAAGGCGGCCAATGAGGTTGAAGATTTCCTAAGATCAATTGCAGATGGAGAGGATATCTTAGAAAAGTACAACTTTTCTATTAATGGTATAGATGCACCGAATCGGGACACAATTTCTAGCTTTCTAACAAATGTGATTGAAATTTAAAGTTGCTTTCTTCTAGAAGCTTTCTTCCAGCTTTCTTTCTATTCTCAGAACCATTCTTATCCATTCTTTGAGAAGAGAAAGAAGATAAATTGTAATAGTTGGCATTTCCTGCTTTTCTTGCTTTCTTAGGTGTTAGATGTTATCTTCTTTCTAGATTTAGAAATAAAGCTTGCTTGTTGAGCAAGCCCTAGATTGTAAAAGCATGGAGATTTTAGGGTTCCCTACTCCTCTACTTGCTTATAAATAAGAACCTTTGCTCATTAGTTTTATTTAACCATGCTAGTGATAACAAAATGCTGAGCCTAAGTGCCTTCTATTATTATTCAGTGTTGTTCAATTGTGTTTATGATAGCGAACTATTGAGTCTCTCTTAGCTAACAAGTAGTTGTAATTGATGTTCTCTTTGTGTAAGAGCAAGATTGGAAGCCTCTTTAGCTGCAATTTCTTGTTTCGTGCATGTGTTTAGTGTAATCTTTGTTCCAAAAGTTTGAGAAATAAAATCATGAGCCTCCTTTGCCTTGGTATGGCATCTCAAATTTCTATTTATTGTGTTATGCTTTTATGAACTTGATTTTAGCTTACATTGAAAGTAAGAAGGTGTATGTTGGGAAAGAATTTATTGAAGCACTTTGACAGATAATCAACCTTGTTCATTTCTAATTCTCTTGCTTTATGTATTACTTGAGATATTAGAAATGTCTTTAGCTTTAGTTAGTCATAGTACCTTTGCCTCCTCCCCCAACCTCCTCCATCCCCACCTCTTCCACTCACACCACCTGTTATGCCAGGACCTCCTACTCTCCCTCCTCACAAATGGGAGGTAACTATCTTAGAATATGAGGTGGAATCCCACCTCTATCTCCTCAACCTTTGTCTTCTCAGCCTTTATCAACCCTACCCCTATCTCCTCTCCCATCATTCCCCTGTCCTCCACCACCCCCATCATTCCCACCATTCCCCTGTCCACCACCTTGGCCCTGATCACCCCCTCTCCCCCAACCTCTCCCCCAAAATCTCCCATGAGGACCTCTGCCAAGCTACTCCATAGGAGAAAGCACATCTAGATCTATCAAAGGTAATGGTTTGTGTTGCAACCACCAGGCATCATACTCTGCTATGGTCCTTGCATCTGTCAACTCTGCAAGGGAACCCCATAGAACCGATTGTAGTTGATCTATCTCTTGCACGACAACTTGTACATTGATCATAGGTCCCCACTAAGGAACCTCCCAAGAAGACCATACAAACTCTACAAGACCCACAAGCACACCTTGTCTCTCCCCATACTACCAAAGAACTCACTTTGGTAGATGTCACTCAATAATATGTTGTGATTGCACAGTATGACCAATCAAATACTGAGTCATTCAGCAATACAACAAATTCTCACCATCATCCTCATAGGGAGCGCATTGATGATACTAGCATTAGGGATGATTCTTCTTCAGTAATACCCTCGCTCTATTCATTGTATTCACTAGTATCCTCTAAAGCTTCGTGTGTTGAAGGGAGAAATATTCCCAGAGTGTCTCGTTGCCTCCGCATGCAATAATTATGACTCTTTGGATTAGCAGTTCCTACACATTGTTAGTAAAGCATGTTTGTGTTGATGGCTAGAATCTAATTACCCTAATGTTGGAAACAAAAAAAATAAACTATGAAAGATTGAAAATACATAGGAGAATCCTAAATGTAGCATCGTCTCCAACAATAGTGCCAAAAATGTGAGGCCTTTCTAATCTCCAATTAACTTGGTGTTGCAAGTAGACACACACAATTCAAAGGATAAGTTCCTAATTGAACAATTCACCAAACCTTCACAAAAGATTGCATTTAATTATCAACCAAGTCTCATAAGCTTTTGATAGTGTTGGCAGTATATGTGTATTCAAAGATCCTACTACACCCTATATCGATGAAACATAGGTGGTCAGACATGTATTGAAAATAGTAAATGCTAGAAAAGGAAATAAATTATAAAATTGTTGAATAGGGGAACTAACATAAATCTGTTGCTTATGTTGTGAGTAGTTGTTGCTTAATACTATAACTGCTAGCTATTAAATCTAAATTTGCAACTAACTAATACTTCTATCTTCTAGCTCCTAATTTCTAACCTCTAACTTCTCCAAAAAATAACTCAATATAATCCATGCTACAAAATATCATTCATGAAATTCACATGCATATAATTGGAAACTTATCTTAAATGAATTTAGTGATGTAGAATCTAATCTAGTAATAGAAAATAAGGTGGGTTGGCAATATCTCAAGTGGCCCTTGCTTGAGTTGTTGCACCCACAGAAGATATCAAATATGCACTACTTAATCAATAAATCATGACAATGAACTAAACTCCTTTATTGCATGAAAACTACACTTCTTACAGTTTGAAAAGAATCTCTAAAGTATTTCTTATATAACATTACATACTATTTCAACTTGATAACATAAAAACTAACATCAATTGCTATTAACTGGTAAAAATAATCATATTGTTACTACCACTAGATCTGCTCCTCGACCATAGATCCTAATATATAGGCTTGGGATGAGTCTTATTCACTAAGAACTAAAAACAAAAAATTAATGCATACGTCCACTCTCCCTCAAGGATAGAGAGAGGACAATTATTTGAAACAAAAAACCATAAATATGAAATAGAAGAAGGAAAATCAAACTAGGACTCTTCCCCTAATGGTTAATTGCCATGACAAGAACACGTTTCCTGAAAAACTGTCACGTCATGGGTTACTCCTATTTGGAATAGACTTCTTCCAATTTCCTTATTGGTGGATAAAAGTGTGATTGTGATGAATCATGACTGACTATTCAATAGCCACCTCCGCTTCCTTCTAGAATTGTCGTTCTTTAATTATTCTAGTTCTCCCCTACAACCGTCCACAATCCTTCACTGTATGAATTATGCTAACCAATTTTTTCGAAGGAATAACACAAAATAACCAGCAATAGATGATTGGATTAGCGTTAGCCTCAAATTAAAATCCGAACTTGAATGGAAGATACTGAACTTGAACAGAAGAAACTGAACTTGAATGGAAGAACTACTCAACGTCAAGAATGTGCACTCAAGATCCCACTGAGGGCGAGGTGCTAACATATGACGGAGTCTAAGAAATTGAAATTATGAACTATTAGGTGGATAACCAGCCATGAGAAAACAATTCCACGCTACCACCAAACAGTGGGGGGAAAAGATTACAAATAAAAGCAATTCATCCGCTGCAGCGGGCATCCACAGAACTGTGGGGATTCACCACTATGAGTGGGTATAAGTTATTACAATCAATTTAACCACACTAGCGGTAAACCATCCAGGGGACTTATGTGAGAAGATACAGAAAGAAATTGCAGCAATTAAAAAACTGGAACAGTACTACTGTTTGCAGTTTGTACAAATGAATAATAAGCTGCAAATTACTTAAAAATTACAATAATCTTCAAACACAAGATTGATAGATGTTTTTCAATGTTTGTAGAACTTTTTAACAGCAGATAATAAAACAAAAATCAGAACTACTACAATCTGATACAAAACTGTGAAACTGGAAATATCAATCTGCAACTATGAGAATCAATGAAATATTCATAACTCACTCAATTCTCCTCCGAATGACGTGAAATAAGTTGCAAAAGCTCCCTAGAAGACTGGCGCCCAAGATGCAATCCAAAAACAGCCACAAAAGACTCCAAATAATTTGGCACGAATTCCAATGTACCTCAAGATGGTACGACCTTCACCAAAAATTGATTTTGCAAGATAAAATTGAATACTTGGAAATAAATTCCCATATTTTGTGAAAGGTGGCGCCTTCAGTTAACTAATGCATGGCCAAAGTACCCAGAACAAAATAAAATTCACTTCAGAAGTTATGAACAAAACTTAGCTTCAGCTGTGTAAAAACTAGGAAACCAGAACTATGAAAAAACTCCAAATTCTTCAATCTGCTAGTCTGGATGAGAAGTAGCAATGAAAACCAACTAGGTGTTATATTTCAAACACGAAATTGGATGAGAGGCTAGGAGGTAGACTTCCTCGAAGCAATATGTCAATTGTCATTTCGACAGCATAACTTTAGCATAATTTTCATGGATGAAATGTTGGAGCCAAGACCTTCAATAAATAAGAACTCATCAAGACTCTTCAAACGCCTGAGAAGCAGCTCAAAAGACACAAGAGACTCTTCCACTTCACAAAGACCAGTCAACTTCTCAAGTGGCGTCCCAAAAGGCCTTCAACATTACACTTTATTCAAAACAATAAAAGTGGCGTCCACTTTCAAGATAAGAAATATTTGAATAAAGAATATTTAAAATTTTGATGAGGGCGTACCCTTCATGGCCCCACTTTAAAACAACTTTAAGTTATCTCCTTAGGCCAAGGTGGGGGTCAACAGTGAAATAGAACAAAATGCCATTAATTTAATATTTTTGCCAACTGAAGACCAAACCAAAATATAACACTGCTCCAACTGCTAAGGATTAAGAATAGACAACTGCAACTGCCACAACTAGCATTTACTAAAAATAGTAAATAATATGAATGCCACAGAAAACCAAGTCCAAGAAACCCTAATTTTTACCTCATCCCAGTCTACGGGTTCCGGAATAGACTGAAGAACTGCAAAGCTGATCACTGATGAAAAGGGGACATTACAGTCCGCCCTCCTTGAAATTGCTTGTCCCCAAGCAACTGCAAAGATGGATGCAACAAAATCTGTTCACCTTCCCACGTAGCATCTTCAATAGGAAAATTCCTCCATCTAACAAAATATTCTTTGATTGTCCTTCTTCTCAAAGAATGCTCTCTAGTGTCAAGGATCTCTTCTGGAATCAACACTAAATGACCTTCCTCATCCAATGGAGGTAATTCTGATGTAGCCACCACATTGTGTCCAATTGCCTTCTTGAGGCGAGACACATGAAAAACATTATGTATTTTGCTTTCAGCTGGAAGTTCCAACTCATAAGCAACTTCACCAATCCTTTTGGTGATTTTGAAAGGACCATAAAAGCGTGGCTTCAACTTTTCTGCACCACTCTTCTTGAGAGAAGATTGTCTATATGGCTGAAGCCTCAAATAGACCATGTCCCCAACTTCAAAAGACCTTTCCACACGCTGCTGATCAGCGTATAACTTCTGCTGATTTTGAGCTTGTTGCAGATTTTCCTTAAGAGTTTTCAAGATGTCTTGGCTTTGTTGTAACATATCCAATGCTTGTGGGGCTCTACTATCACCAAACACTAGATCAACAAAGTTAGTAGCCTCATAACCATAAAGAGCCTTAAAAGGAGACATCTTAATTGACATGTGATAAGAAGAGTTGTAACAATACTCTCCTAAATGAAGCCATTTAATCCAAGCTCGCTGCTGTCCTGAAACATAGTTCCTTAAGTAGCCCTCTAACCACTTGTTAACAATTTCTGATTGCCCATCTGTTTGTGGGTGATAACTTGTGCTTGGAGTAAGCACTGTCCCACTCAATCTGAAGATCTCCTGCCAAAAAACACTTAGGAACTTGCTGTCCCTATCACTGACAATTGTTCTAGGCAACCCATGCAAACGAAACACCTCTCTAAAAAACAACTCAGCCACTTGAGCTGCTGTAAATGAAGTGGTAACAGCAAAGAAATGAGCAAATTTTCGTTAGTCTATCAACCACAACAAATATACAATCACGTCCTTGCACCTTGGGCAACCCCGTGATAAAGTCCATGGCAATACTTTCCCACTTCTGATTTGGAATAGGCAAGGGCTGAAGTAAGACCAGCAGGAAAAGAGTGTTCATTTTTATTCCTTTGACAAATAGGACACTCTCTAATGTAATTCAAGACTTCATCTTTCAAACCTTTCCAAGTGAATCGTTCACGAATCTGCTTGTAAGTCTTGAAAATCCCTTGATGACCAGCAAGGGGAACATCATGAAAAGATTGTAGAATCTTTTTCTTAAGCTTAGATTCTTGTACTAAAAAGATTCTATCTTTGTAATAAATTAATCCATCAACCAACTTATACCTTTCATCAACCAATTGACCTTCTAACAAGCTGGTTGCAAACTGATTTTTAACATAATCAGCAGCAATTAATTCTTTCCAATCAGCTGATAACTCACAAATTGATTGCAAATGAGGCCTTCTAGAGAGAGCATCAGCAACTATATTATTTTTTCCTTTGACATATTCAATGTCAAAGTCATATGCTTGGAGTTTACTTACCCATTTTTGCTGCCTTTCATTCAATTCCTTTTGGCGCATAAAATGTTTAAGACTGTTGTGATCAGTCTTAACAACAAATTTACTTCCCACCAAGTATTGACGGAATTTAGACAAAGCATGCATGATGGCAAGCATCTCTTTGTCATAAATAGAGTAAGTTTTTTCTGCCCCTCTCAACTTTCTGCTCTCGAAGACAATAGGATGTTTGTCTTGCATTAGGACAGCTCCAACTCCTTCTCCTGAAGCATCACATTGTAATTCAAAAGGTTTTGAAAAATCCGGAAGTGCCAACACAGGACACGAACTCATGATTTGTTTAAACTTATCAAAAACCTCTTGTGCTTGCTTAGTCCAAAGAAAAGCTCCTTTCTTTGTAAGATCTGTCAAAGGTGCTGCTTGATGAGAATAACCTTTTACAAATCTTCTATAGAATCCACATAACCCTAAAAACCCTCTCAAATGAGAAATAGTCTTAGGAGTTGGCCAATCAAGAATGGCCCTTATCTTTTCTGGATCCACTTTCACCCCCTTTGAACTGATAATGTGGCCAAGGTATAAAAGTTCTTCCAACCCAAACTCACACTTTGATTCTTTGGCGAATAAACATTCCGCCTCTAAAATGTTAAGCACTTCTTCCAAATGCTTAAGGTGCTCTTCCCATGACTTACTGAATATGAGAATATCGTCGAAGAAGATGAGCACAAACTTCCTCAACTGCTGTCTAAAAATCTTGTTCATACAAGATTGGAATGTGGCTGGTGCATTTGTCAAACCAAAAGGCATGACAAGAAATTCAAAATGCCCAAAGTGGCATCTAAACGCTGTCTTTTCTATATCCTCCTCCCTCATTCTGATTTGGTGATAGCCCGAACGAAGATCAATCTTTGAGAAGAACATTGCCCCATGGAGCTCATCAATAAGCTCATCAATCCTAGGGATAGGATATCTATTCTTGATGGTTTTCTGATTTAATGCGCGATAGTCAACACACATACGCATTGTACCATCTTTCTTTTTGACCAGCACTACTGCTGAAGCAAATGGACTCTTGCTTGGTCTAATAAAACCACTTTCCAACAGCTCCTTGATGGCTTTTTCAATTTCATCTTTCTGCCTCTTTGGATAGCGGTAAGGTGTAGTAATGACTGGTTTTGCTCCTCTTCTAACTCAATCACATGCTCAGAACCTCTTTCAGGAGGTCTTCCAGGAGGTAAGCTTCCAAAGACTTTACTTTTCTTTGAAAGTAAGGCTTGAATATCAGGATGATATTGCCTTTTTTCCTCAACCGGATCAGCTGGTAAAACCATACATTCAGCAGCCCATTCAACCTGATCATGGCGGATCAGCCTTTCCATCCTTTTCAAAGACACAATTCGAGGGCCTCCATTTGACATCCCTCTTAAAACAACCTTCCTTCCATTAGACTGAAATTTCAGCTCCATGGTTTGCAAATTCAATGTGATCTCACCAAGAGATCGCAGCCATTGTATGCCCAACACAACATCAGTGTCTCCTATACCCACCACATAAAAATCATCCTTAATTTCATGATTCCCTAATTGCAAAGATAGATTAGGAATTCTCCTTGTGCAAGACATAGTGAAACCATCAGCAACCATTACTTTGAAACCATCAAAATCTTCAGTCTTTAAACCTTTTCTAGCAACTAGCCCTTCATCAATAAAATTGTGAGTTGCTCCAGTATCAATTAGGGCAACTATCCTTTGTGAATTTACAACTCCATGAACCCTAAAAGATTCATTCTTTTGAAAACTGGATAGTTGTGCAAAAGCACTACTATCTCCAACCTCTTCGGACTTGTCTTCTTGAACTTCTTCACCTTCACTACTTGCTGATTCGTATTGCTGATCAGACGAATCAGATTCTGATCCATAATCAGAATAGCCCTCCATTTGAACTACTTTGCCTCTTCCATAGCAACGGTGGCCTTTCACCCAAGGCTCACGACAAGTGAAGCAAACTCCATCCTTTCTAAGCTGTTCTTTGAGCTCTTCGGACAGTCTTGGTGGAAACTTCTTGGGCAGATTTGAAGATGGCTTTTTATCCTTCTTATGGCTGAATGTTTTTGAGTGAAATTTAGGTCTTGGGGCTGCCAACTCTATGCTCCTAGCTTTCTTGATGGCTTCATCTAATGTTGGAGGATCAAATTCTTTGACCCAACCCTTCAAAGGCTCCATTAAACCTTCAGCAAAAAGAACTACAAGTCTTCTTTCAGTAATGTTTGGCACCATTACTGACAACCTCTGAAAATCAGCCACATAACTTTCTAAAGATCCTTGCTGCTTCAACTGTGCTAATTCTCTAAATTTCAATTCCGGATCTTTGGTGTCAAATCTCTCAATCAGCTTATTGGTAAACTCACCATATGTGCGAATAAGGTTATGGCCAAGAGTGACCAAACCGTGAGTCCACCATTCATGAGCTATGCCATCTAAGTGCAAGGTAGCAAATTTGATAGCATCTTCTTCCGACATAGGTCTAAGAGAGAGGTAGTTATCTAACTTTTGCACCCATGACCTGGCTGTACACTTGTTACCACCATCAAAATGTTCCATAGTGATCTTTCCCAATGCTTGGTAAAAATCATTTCTAGGGCCTGCAGGAGGACGTTGATCATTCCTACCACCATTTCTCCGACTCCTTTGATTCATGAATTGATCAAAGGTCCATGCTCCTCTCAAGTCAAGAGGTAAAGAAACATACTCCATATAGGCTTGACGAGCATCATCAGCAAAGTTTGGAGTAGCCTCAACTGGTTGTTGCTCTTCCCTTGGTGTGAAAACAGGAAAGAGGGGTCTAGAGGATGACCCACTATGAATTGCAGTATGCTGACCTACAATTCTGTCTCTAGTATTCACCTCAGGACTGCCACTATTATTATTTCCATTCACTCCACTATTTTCTCCAGCTGAGTTATTTTGGGGCTGAATAATACTCTGAGCTGCTTGCTGATCCAACTTGGATAACAAACGGGACATCATGTCTATCATCCCGTCAAACTTCTTCTCCACTCTATCCCTCTCTTCATTATCTCTTCTTACTGAATCTGACATTATGACAGTTGTGTGATCAACCACTTCCATTGAATTATCTGAACCTTCCACTGTTTTACCAAGGTCTCTTAAAACTGCTGAGAAGGTATCTGCCTCTGGAACGGGCGGAAACTGATGTTGATTTCTGGCCTGACTTCTAGTGTATGGCCTAGTGTCTTTTTCACTCATCAGTTAACCACTGCAATTTGCCACAGGATGGCAGGGTCTTCTGCTCTGATACCACTGAAATATTCTAACCAATTTTTTTGAAGGAATAACACAAAATAACCAGCAATAGATGATTGGATTAGCGTTAGCCTCAAATTAAAATCCAAACTTGAATGGAAGATACTGAACTTGAACAAAAGAAACTGAACTTGAATGGAAGAACTACTCAACGTCAAGAATGTGCACTCAAGATCCCACTGAGGGCGAGGTGCTAACATATGACGGAGTCTAAGAAATTGAAATTATGAACTATTAGGCGGATAACCAGCCATGAGAAAACAATTCCACGCTACCACCAAACAGTGGGGGGAAAAGATTACAAATAAAAGCAATTCATCCGCTGCGGCGGGCATCCACAGAACTGTGGGGATTCACCACTATGAGTGGGTATAAGTTATTACAATCAATTTAACCACACTGGCGGTAAACCATCCAAGGGACTTATGTGAGAAGATACAGAAAGAAATTGCAGCAATTAAAAAACTGGAACAGTACTACTGTTTGCAGTTTGTACAAATGAATAATAAGCTGCAAATTACTTAAAAATTACAATAATCTTCAAACACAAGATTGATAGATGTTTTTCAATGTTTGTAGAACTTTCTAACAACAGATAATAAATCAGAAATCAGAACTACTACAATCTGATACAAAACTGTGAAACTGGAAATATCAATCTGCAACTATGAGAATCAATGAAATCTTCATAACTCACTCAATTCTCCTCCGAATGACGTGAAATAAGTTGCAAAAGCTCCCTAGAAGACTGGCGCCCAAGATGCAATCCAAAAACAGCCACAAAAGACTCCAAATAATTTGGCACGAATTCCAATGTACCTCAAGATGGTACGGCCTTCACCAAAAATCGATTTTGCAAGATAAAATTGAATACTTGGAAATAAATTCCCATATTTTGTGAAAGGTGGCGCCTTCAGTTAACTAATGCATGGCCAAAGTACCCAGAACAAAATAAAATTCACTTCAGAAGTTATGAACAAAACTCAGCTTCAGCTGTGTAAAAACCAGGAAACCAGAACTATGAAAAAACTCCAAATTCTTCAACTGTTGAGCTCAATCTACTAGTCTGGATGAGAAGCAGCAATGAAAACCAACTAGGTGTTATATTGCAAACACGAAATTGGATGAGAGGCTAGGAGGTAGACTTCCTCGAAGCAATATGCCAATTGTCATTTCGACAGCATAACTTTAGCATAATTTTAATGGATGAAATGCTGGAGCCAAGACCTTCAATAAATAAGAACTCATCAAGACTCTTCAAACCCCTGAGAAGCAGCTCAAAAGACACAAGAGACTCTTCCACTTCACAAAGACCAGTCAACTTCTCAAGTGGCGTCCCAAAAGGCCTTCAACATTACACTTTATTCAAAACAATAAAAGTGGCGTCCACTTTCAAGATAAGAAATATTTGAATAAAGAATATTTAAACTTTTGATGAGGGCGTACCCTTCATGGCCCCACTTTAAAACAACTTTAAGTTATCTCCTTAGGCCAAGGTGGGGGTCAACAGTGAAATAGAACAAAATGCCATTAATTTAATATTTTTGCCAACTGAAGACCAAACCAAAATATAACACTGCTCCAACTGCTAAGGATTAAGAATAGACAACTGCAACTGCCACAACTAGCATTTACTAAAAATAGTAAATAATATGAATGCCACAGAAAACCAAGTCCAAGAAACCCTAATTTTCACCTCATCCCAGTCTACGGGTTCCGGAATAGATTGAAGAACTGCAAAGCTGATCACTGATGAAAAGGGGACATTACACTGTAGGATGGAAATCCGGTTGTTGCAGGCTACAAAATTCTTGGTTGCAAGACGTTAGTTTTGCTACCAAGTCATTCACATCATTTGAAAATCACAATTAAACCATAAAAACATACGAAATCCTATGAACATTCATACATCCACACAAGCATATATCAATATATCATATTTATATTTCCACATATTTAGGTCTATCAAAGTGCATAAAAGGCATATGAAAGATGTATAAAGTCTTGGAAATGTTTGTGAAACTTATCAAATGAAATGATAAAATCATAATTGATGAAGGAAAAAACTAGCCATTATCTAAAGCCATTAAGAAGATTTGTGAGAACTAGAGTAAAATTGAACATAGTTTTGCTTTCCATAAATCAAACTCAAGATTACAATCATTCATCCCCTCAACAAGATTTTTATTTTTCAAGGTTCTAAGAACCTTCTCACCAATGTGGCCAACTCTTTGGTGCCATAACATATTTTTCTCAACTGGAAGTTTCATCTCTATAGAATGAGCACCCTTGGGTACCCAAAAAGCAGGAACATCAGAAGTAGATGCAATAGTCCTCTTTGCTACTGGTTATGATCGTGAGGATGAAGACTCTGAAAATATCTTCTTCTTAATAGAAGAACTATTGCACTACATAATTCATGCATCAAGCTAAAACATAGTTCTAATTTAAACACCATTAGCCAACACCATAGCTCCTCTCATCATCCTACATCCTCCATTTGAGAAAACTACCTGCACACCCACATCATTCAATTTACTTACAAACAACAAGTTTTGTGCCAAACTAGGGATATGCATTACACCATTGATCCCCTTCACTTTACCATCAAGGAATCAAATCAAGCCTCTTCCATGGCCAATAATCTTTAGATGAGATTCATCACCCAAGTACATTTTCCCACCATCAAACTCGTCATATTTTGAAAACCAACCCTTATGCAAGGTCATGTGGAATGATACACGAGAGTCAATCATCCACACATATTTTGATGTATGCATTGTTAAGGCAATGAAAAATGCTTCACCATCATCCTAAGAAGACTTATTAGAATCAGAATCATTATTTCTCTTCTTCTTGTTTTTCTCCTCTTTTCACTCCTTGCAAAAGTGACCAGGTTTGCCACAATTCTAACATAGAGCCTTGGACTTTTTAGAAGACTTAGATATCCCATCAAATTTGTATATTCCTTTGTTCTCTTACTTCTTATCCTCCTTTCCTTTCTCCTTAGGTCTACCACGAACTGGAAGAGCCTCCTTATCCAATTTAGATGATTTTCTTTGCATCTCCTCAGACAATAGAGATGCAACCACACCATCCATCTTGAAAGCAGTAGTGGTACTTCCAATGGCCATAACAAGATGGTCCAATAAATCTGGTAACAAACATAGTAAATTTCATACAACGATCTTCCTCCTCCATCTTTACACCAATAAAGGACAACTGGGTGATTCACAATAGATCCTCCATGCTCCATCCTCAAAGAGTACAAATTATTTCTTAGGAATAACTTATTTACCAAGGATTTAGTCTGATAAATTTCTCCAAGTTTCCTCCATAAAAGTGTAGTCATTTTCTCGTCATGAACATTTAACAAGATAGATTCAACCAAATAGAGTCGTATGAGACCCTTAGCTTTTTAATCCATTTGTTCCCAATCTTCTTGTTTCAATATTGTTGGCATGGATATCATGATACATAAATCTATATCCACCAATAGGTTCTTTATCTTGAGTTTTCACAACTCAAAGTTGCCTTTGTTGAACTTCTCTAATTAAAATCTCCTAGATGCACTAGCCATCTCTCCTACAACAAAGATCAAACCCACTGCACAAACTCCCACGCAAATGAAGATCAGTACAAAAAACCCTCTACCCAACAACTATAATCAAGGGTGATCAAGCTCTGATATCAACTTAAAGGAAGAAAGGTATGCAAAAATGCTTCCTAGCACTGGTCTAAGAGGAGAGATGTGTGACTTTAATTATTTTACAGTTACAATGTGAGATGCACAATAGAAATATTATTAAAAAAATATCACATGCAAGTATAATAAGTTTTCAACACAAGATATATGAAGGGAAAATCCTTTCAAGAGAAAAATCCCACACTCTAAAACCTGCACAATGTATTATCTAATCAAGTGATTACAACATACTTGCAATGCAAGTTCTTTTAGGAGTATAAAAATGTTTAATTTTGGAGCTATTTTGACAGCATAACAATACCTACAAAAATACAATTTACTTAACCCACTCCAAGACATCAATATATAGAGAAATACAAGCATAGAGGAAGCTTCATGAGCAAGCAACAAGAGATGGGCATCCAAATCCATGTGGAAAATTTTTCCAACATGTAGTTGACTTTTGTGACACTTGTCCAATAATTCCTTACCCCCTTACATGCCTCCATACTTGGGCACCCCAAATAAGTATTGACAAATTCCTTATAATGTCATAGAACCTATCATATATGGCAACTCTTACACTTGTAAGAGAATTTATCATAACCGACAAAAAATAGAAGATGCCTCTTACACTCTCTTACAACTTGTCATAGGTAAAACTTGGGGACCCACTTTCCCATGCAAAAATGCCTTCCAACACTTGACCAACCTGTCATAGAATTTGGCTCTTACACGTCATAAGATCATCATAAGAATTCGTCATAGAATTGTCATAAGGATTCCTTAAAGACGCTGATACATGTCAAGGAATCTCTTCTCAAAATGGGATGCCTACATTGCCTTGTGGGGACCATAACATCCATGTCACCTTTCAACATGCTGACAACTCGCTATGCCAAGTCATATTAGATGACACATTAATATGAGCAGGAAATTACAACATAAGCATAATTAAATTAATATTTTAATGCCAAGAAATTGTAAAGGTCGAGACACCTTAATTCCCAACAACCCGCACTTGTGAGACCAAAGAGCATTTTGTTATATGCAAATGTACCCTAGGGAGTAACGAAAGTAGTCTTATGTTCTTCTTTAACTGTGGTTATTTGATTATATCCTAAGAAACCATCTAGCATAGCCATCATTTCAAAGCTAAAGATTGTATAAAAAACATGGTCCATAATCGATAAGGGATAGTTATCTTCCAGAGAATCTTGGTTCAAGTTTTTGAAATTAACACAGATTCTGACTTCACCATTCTTTTTGTGCACAAGGACAATATTAGTGACCCATGTAGAACGGTGAATAGAATAAATAATTCTTTCCTTAAGCATCTTATCTATCTCATGGGATATGGCATCAACAACTTTGGGGTTGTTAGTGTGTTTCTTGTGTCTAAAAGGTCGAGTCTCTGGATTCAAAGGAATATGAAGTATTTTTTTCACCCATAATTTTGTAAGTCATTATAACACCATGTAAACACATCTTTATATTTGATTAGAAATGAAACTAAAATTTCCTTTTTTTCAAAGGAGAGCAACACATCCCTATACATAATTTATCTTTGGATCATCTATAGTTCCAATATTGACTTTCTCAAACTCAGTTAAGCTAGCTATTGATAGCTTTTTTTATTTTCTTTTTCACAACTTTGTTATGTCTATCAAATAGATCCTCTATGGAAACTAAGCCCTTGGGTGTTTTATTACCTTTAAGTTGAACAATTCTCCTTTCAACCTCCTTAGGAAAATCTAGGAAAAAATTCTTACAATCATCAGTACTCCCTTCAAAATATGTGGCATCAAACATTCTTGCATTTTCCAAAAATGACTGAATTTGACTATCATTTTCAAAGACTTGTTGGTGGTCAACATTGATTGAATTTTGCATGTTTAATACAATAATTTTTCATCTCTCCTTTTAACTTTAAATTTTATCTATAAATTATTGCATTACGTTGTGTTAATGGTTATGTTTACTATTGACCAAAAAAAAGTTAGTTTATATTCCTTCTCAACAAATTGAATGATTGGTGTTGTTACAAAATAGATTCATTTTTATTTACTTTCTCTAACCTTGATCCTTTTATCATTTCAAAATAATTCAAAATAAAATAATAATAAATAAAACAAATAAATTCAAATCTACATGCATGTCTTGGATAGAGGGATCCTAATGCCTAGCATATGAAAATTGATTTCATTTCTAGATTTGAATGCCAAATATTTAATTTTTTTATAAATTTGAGTTTTTTATTATTATAGGACTATTTGTATACTATTGGATCTTTAACCATAAGTTCAAATCCTACTCTAATAATTATTTAAGATCTCACCAAAGGCCCACAATAAAATGGGGATAACTACATAGATCACTGAGTCTTTTTTGTACTATCATGACCAGATGAAATAGACCTTAGAGTAGTTTGTTTTTTTGCTGAGATCAACTAATTTTTAGGAGAGATGAAGGTATCTTATACCTTTACCTTCCTATTAATAAGGGTTGTCAAATCCTCAATCAACAAATTGGAAAATTTAAAAACTATGAGTTAAATAAGTAAAAAGTGTGAAATATAAAATAAAGGGAATAAACAAAACTAATTTACAATATTGCATGTGTTAAATTAATAATACTGGATTAAAAAATTCTAGGTGAAAAGAAAAATAAATTTTAAGACAAGCGACCCACTATTTACCATAAATATTGCAATACATGTGCATATAGTTTTATATGTTTAAGAAAAACTAAATATATGTCTAATTAAGCATTTCGATATGATAATTGTAGCTTTTAGGTTCTTTTGTATATTAATATTTTAGGCAAGTACAACTCATTTTTGAAAGTATGAATATCAAGATTTTAGCTATTTATTATAAATGAATAATGTATAGTTTATATCTATATATATACATATTTTTGATGATAAGAATATCATTTAGGTATATTATACCTTATATAATATGAATTGAGTTTATTGTATGTAATATATGTATAATGATCTTATAATTATTGTAGACACTTAAATAAGTCTTGATCGGTATTACACATCTGAATGTGATTAATTAACATCATTTCCTCCTAAATAATAGACTAACCATTTAATTAAATAATCTATATTGTTTAATTAAATTCGTCACTTTCTCCTATTAATCAAATGATTAAAATTATTAGGTTAATTCATCCTCTTCTCACTAACTTTCATCTCATTTAATTAAAAAAATCAAACTATTTAATTAAAACCCCTATGTCCTCTCATTTAATTAAATAAATCCAACTATTTAATTAAATGTCACAAACCCTTAACACACCTAAGTTAATTAATTTTGAATTAATTAACCTTGAGCTACTTGATAATCTTCATTAGCAAATCCTCTAGCTTTTAACTTCACCTTGGTCAAATAAACCCATGGTTTATTAACTAAGTTGCATATGAAATTCATTTCTTTTAATTACTAATTAACCTATTTTCCCTCATAAAGGAATGTTCTTTGAGAATGTTCTCTCAACAACCCATTTATTGACTTTCCCTCTAAAGGCTTTAAAAGCTTCTTACAAATGCCTTTAATGCCTCTTACAAATGCATTCAATTCCTCTTACATGCCATCTTGTCTCTTACAAGGGCATTTACCCCACTTACATCCTCACCAACATTCCCTTACATCCTCAACCATATTTCTTAAATTCTCTCTTACACCCCTCTTACACAAGCCACCTAAGCATTAACTCCCCATATCCGCATGGATTTCATTAGCCTTGTGACACTTGTCACTTGGCTATTGATCCTCATCTTAGTCCCACATTGCCTAAAGTTTCCCATTCTTCACCACTTCTTTCCTATAAATAGAGGATTCCTCTAGAATATGGATGGACCTCTTCATCCAAAGTCATTATACTCATTTTCATCCATCAATCATTCAACTGTTGTCATTATTTTTGAAGGAAATTGGCATTTATCACATCCATTTAAAATCCATCATCTTATGCATTGTTACTCTACTCATTTTTATCTCACATATACTTGCATTGTTCATCAATATTAGCTTGAATCTACTATCTCATTACATCAACATCACCAATGTTCATCAAAGATCTTGAAGATTATCAACTTAGGATTGGGAAAGGACCACTTTCCACATCAAAGTGACACCAATCCCCCTATGGGATGAGGTTTGAGGTGTTAAAATAGGATTTGCATGCTTTAATTTGTTTGTGTTTCATGCTTTGTTTCATATTTTCATTTCTTTACATGCTCAAGAATCTCATAGGGAATGTTAGTTTATGCTTGCTAATGTCACTAACCTTGTTTGTTTTGTCTATGATTAGCTAAGTATAGATTGGCATTCACAATTATAAAAATGTTAATTGAGTTTTAAATAAACATGATTAATAATATAATGATTTATGAGAAGTAAAATATATAGAAAAAAAATAGTTTTGTTTGTATATTTGGGTTGAGCATCTAGGAGCTAAAAAAGGCTTTGAAACTCAAATATTGGTAACAAGGAGGTCACCAAGTCCATCAATTTTTTTTATCTTTCTAGCAATGCCATTGAATTAGGTCTAGACCAACAAAGAAATAAACCCCCCAACTCATGAGGTAGGAGCCAAAGGCATAGTCCTTATCCAATTGGGATAGTAAAATTGCCTATATATTAAAAAAAATAAAATTATACACATATAAATAGAGACATGTATGACCATGTGTATTCTACAATAATAAGTCAAACCACCACTGGTAGGGGTAAATTATTATGACCCTTTACCCACAAAGCACCAAAAAAATAGTCTTGAAACCTTAAATTATGGGAGGAAAATAACCCAACACCAAATAGGCCCATAAAATAGTCATGGGGAGGCAGGCTAAATTACATAGGCCCATAAGACAACATCTATGCACCAAAACACTTATTGAATTTAGTGGCATTTGTAGGAGGAGTGATCTCAATCAAGTCCTCATCCTTATTCTCACATCATCTACTATCATTTGAATCAACAAAGTTTTAATAACCTTAGAAACTACTTATAAATCCTTATAAATTTTATGCTATCTGATCATCATTTTGGGGAAATTATCTAGATAGTAGCCATAAGTTTTTTTTACTTTATTTTTAATATTTTAATTATCATCATGAAGAAGATAAGTATTTATTGTCAAGGAAAGCATAGTGGTAGAATCAAGTGACTAAACTATGTCAAAGATATTTGGTGCCCCCAAGGACTAGCTAAAATATATAAGAAGATTGATCATAGCTTCCAAACATCAACACAAGGGGTGTCATCCATCTATTTGGAAAGGTCTCAAATCTTAATCACCCACTCACTCATATTAGGATTATTGATCTCCTGAACAATATATGTAGAGAAAATCTCAGGCTTCATCTAGATCCACTAACTCAAGTGGCTTGGCTCTAGTCTCCTCCACACCACCATATTTCTCATGCTTAGGGGAAAATACCATATCAACACAACCCCACAAAAGAAAGACCTAAATAAATAACTAAATGAAAACCACCTTCATTATATTAGCCTACATATCATCTACTAAACAAGTAAATGGAATGTGTAAAATAATTCATGAAATAACATTGCACTCATAAAAATAACGAGATCAATAAATCATCATCACATGAAGATATTTTTATATCAATTACCTCCATCACCATTGTCTTTATAGATACATGCTCATTATTGAGTAAATATAAAGAAGAAATATCTTAATATATTTATCTAATTTTCTTAGAGATATTCTAAATACGTGGGAAAAGATATAAAACTACTTTAATCATTTAAAGCTATTTTATTTTATTTAAGAGCCATTTTATCATATTTATTCAAAGTTATTTCAATAAATATTTCTTATTAAGAGTTTTTTCTTTTTTTACTTTAACTACTTTTAGACTTATTTATTACATATAGTAAGTGTATTGCTATTTCAATAATTTTATTTATTATTACTTAAGAATTAATTTATGCACTTAAAAAGTGATGTGATAATACAATTTCACCAATAAAAATATTATCATGTTCAACAATTATTTCATTTTTTAATAAGAATATGAATATAAATTTTTGCATTGTTGATTTATATATTATATTGACTACTAATATTATTTTTAAGTGTGTTATAACATGGTATAGTTTGTGAAAGGAAGTCGTAGGTTCAAAATTATTAAGTGGATAATTTTATTTTATGAAATGATATTAAAAACTCGGTGTTAATAACTAGAAATACATGTTAAAAGTTAGTAGGCCTATAAGTGGTGAATTTATAATATTGTTTCAAAAATACATCTGAATTAAAAAATTGTTTGGCATCTATGATTTATTAATTTTGTAACATTGAATGTATTGTTCTTTTTTTTTTTATGCATAAGAGTTTATTTATTTATAATAAGAAAACTTCAAATTAAAGCATCTGCTACACAGGAGAGAGAGTTAACAGAAAACCCACGAAAACCAGCCCTCTAGGGCCACCAAAAAAGCTGAGCCAAGAGTTTATCAAACACAAAAATAGTTAAAACTAGATGACCAAAACCACTACAAATTTAACAAAAATGAGCCACTAAAATGGCAAAAAGATGCTAGAGCAACCATGACCAAATCGACCCAAAAAACTACTCCTATTCTAAAAGAACTAACCCCAGCTTATAGGAATTTGTTTAAAACTGCAAAATCTATGAACTCTTTCTAGTCTTCTTTGTCCACCACCATCAGCCCGAAAACCTTCTTCAAAAAGATAATGGCAACTGCCACAATTGCCCTGTGCTGCATCAATCCTGGACCCTACAAATCCAAAAGGAACAGGTAGATTTTCATTGTGTCCTCCAAATGAACCCGCTCCACATCACAAGGATGAGGACAACCTTTTCCTTCTATCACCACACGAAGCACCTCATCAACACCTTCAACCAGGTCCTCTTTGAAAAGCTTCAACAACAACTGCTTAGCCTCAGCCTTTGGCTCCAAATTATCAAGCAGAGAGGCAAGGAAGTGGGACAAGATATGCATATTATCTTTCCCATAATCCTTAGCTTCCAAATGTCTCATTCCCAACACCATCTTCACCGCTACAAGAACCAATGGATCATACTTCACCAAGATCTGTTTCAAACGCTAGTTAGTGACTTCCCTGAAGGAAGCCTATCTTACCGACGAGCACAGGGATATTGGCGTGTCCGCGCCAAAATGAACGAGGCCTGCAACAAACACCACTAAAAATTTTGCACTCTTCGCCATCCTCAACCTTCTATCAGAGACACTTGATAGAAGGGAAGGCAAGAAACCATAGACATCTCACATCAGAAGAAAATAATGCGGAAGAGAGCCAAGAAAACCATAAAAACCTAGGCTCCAAAAATGCTACCACCCCTTCAAATCGTACCAACTCTCATTAAGCAAGATGTCATTCCAAAAAAACAAGCATGAAAATCATAAAAGAATTTTGCGGCTAGCGAAAAAACTGACAAAGCCCGTACTTCTGCCTTTAAGGCAACACCAACACTTGCCACCCTATCAGCCAGTCTGCCACCTCATGCATGACTTTTGCCAAATGAACGCCAACGTTGTATGCCACCTCCCTCCACCTTCCTGGAGGGATTCCCTCCCTACCTCCCACAACATTGAATTTATTATTCACTTATGAAGTAAATGCCTATTTGTATTTAATTGGAAGTATTAGCAATTTATTATTTTTCCTAAGGTTGAATTCTAATTTGGAAATTTTCTTTTAAGTGAAATATCTTATGGGAAAAGTATCTTTAGAAATTTCCATTATGTAATAACCACTTGCGAAATATCATGATGGTGGGAAAATGAAGGAAAACGTCTAAGGGGTTTAGGGATTTTTGAAACATTAGAAAGAAAGAAAGGAGCCATTTTTTCAATATTCATTCCTCCTTACTTGAACATTTCTCTCCTTCCTTGCTTGAAAATCGCTCTCCTTCCTCCATTTTCTGGTTGGATCAATTTGGAAGTAAATTTGGATTTCCTTGAGGATTGCTACACTTGAAGTGGTAATTTCAACTAAAGATAACACCAACTCTTCCTCTTCATATAACATGGAAGACTCAAATAAATGTATATTTTCTACATTAATCGCTAAATAGATTTTCATGTAGGCTAACAAGTCAAGTCAAAAGGTATTCTTACCTACTTTTTATAGTAAAACAAAGGGTCCATGCCTTAGTTACTATTGGTGTGAATAGGGGTTTTACCTAACTAGTTCCACTATTAGGTCCCTTTCACATCTTATCACTTAAGTTTACTTAGGTAGATTATAGAGAAAGCTTTGCATCCTTAACTCTTCATGTCTCATATCATAAGATTAAGCCACTTGCCATAATAAATTATATTGTCCTATGTCTCACCTTGGCCAATATAACCAAGGGTCTCTCATACATTGTACATCTATTCTATTTGTATTATTTGACAGGAATACAACTTATTCTTATCATATTGATCTTTTGAGTATTTTGTGCTTTCTATTGGCTTTTAGATCTTGAGTGGTTATCTCCATAGCCAAATATTACATAGTATCAGAGCAATTTGAGTGCCTTTAATTAGTATTTTAGGATATCTCGAGTGCAAATCTTGTATATTCTTGAAGCATTGAGTATTTTCTTCTCTTACATCCTTGGATGATATGGAGAATCAGAAAGGTGTGATAGAAATACTAGATTTTGGGGGGTTCCTCTTTTGGATTTGTATTGTAGGTGCATTTTGGGAACTTTTTAGATCAAATGTGAGCTTACCATCGTGTTTGAAGTGCTTGAGAAAGTCATATTTTCCCTTTGTTTTGTCCTAGTTGGACATTGGAGGCTAGATTTGCAAAGGTTTGTAGTTGGGTGTTGGATGCCAAATCTAAAAGTTAGCCATATTTTTGGTGTATTTTAGGTCAAATTCAACCTTGCCATCAAATCGTTGAAATCAAAGCACTTTGTCTTGGGCCATCAAAGAAATTTTTGCCCTTCAACCATATGGATTCATTGCATAGAATATTCTACAAAATATTCCTTGGTGTCAACATCTGCGCAAGTCGAGTCCACTATATAGGTCGTGCAAAAATTTAAAAAAAATCTATTTTTAAAATTTTTTGAATTAAAATAATAAATAAATTAAAATAAAAAAAGTTTTCAAAAATATTTAAAAAAAAAAAATAAAAAATAAAAAAGTGATCTATGGTACTTGTAGGGTGCTTGATAGGGTACCTACATGGCAAGCCCTACAGGTCCGCATAGGCCCACATGATGAATAACAGGGGTGTACTGCCCACCTACCACAACCTTTGGTTGTGACAAGTGGCAACACCTCTGCCCCGCCTTGCCATGCCTTTTCTTTTATATATATATATCATTTTTTTTTCACTAATAGTTTTTATTAATGCCTTTTTAACATTTCAAAATAAAACTTTTACTTAAGCTTCTTTCTTAATGTTTTTTAATTAAAGTTGTTAATTTTTAATAAAAAATTTCATTAAAGTTTTTCTTTAATAGTTTTTATTATATATATATAAATATTTTTAATAAAGCTTTTAATTAATGTTATTAAAATAAAATAAAAAAATTCCTTTATTTTTTAATAATTTTTTTAAAATTCAAAAAAATTATAACATTTTATTTTATTTTTAAGAATAATGTTTTTTTTTAAAATAAAAAGGGGTAAAAACTTTATTGAAATCATGAAGTTCATAGAAAAAAGAGATTAGGGATCTAGTAGGAGCCCCAGAAAAAAAGCACATGAACACACAACCTAAACAAAACCACAACCCTCATAACCATAATCACCTCAATCAGCCAAATCATCTGAATGGACCCTCTCTAATTCAAGACAATACTCAGGGGATAATTGCCCCTAGGCCTCAATCTTCCAATCATCCTCCTTCTCCGAAGCCTAATTGGCCAAACAATCATCCACCCTATTCCATTCGTGCAGGATGTGGGTAGAAGACACCACCTCTAGCATAGAGCACATCTGCAGAATTTGACGAACCAAAGCAAGCTACCAATTAACATCAGTCAACTTTTTCTCATTCAACAAATTAACAATAATCTGAGTCAGATTCACAAATAATCTTATGCCAACCCAAAGCACAAACACACTCAATAGCCTAGAGAATCACAAATCGCTCCATAAAGTTATTAGAATGTTGCCCTTTATGAAAAGAGAAAAATAAAATAACCGAGCCAAAACAGTCTCTTCCAATTCCACCAATCCTAGTAGGCCTAGGATTACCCTTGGAGGAACCATCTGTATTAATCTTCAAAGTATCCACCGGAGGAGGTAGCCATCTACCAACCCTCTGAACCTTCTTCTTAGCTCGCCTACCTCTTCTAACACAAGTAGAGCCTGGAGTCAAACCTATAAGCCCATTATATTCACAATCTCATCATCACTCCTTTCCAAAGGACACACCACTTCACATTTAGCTTCCATCATCTCTTGGATCATACCCATAATTATGTTCCAAACCTGTTGAACCATCAGCTTATCACCATGAAAAAATCCTACGATTCCTTTCTAGCCAAATTTTCCAAAGAATGAAAGTAAGACCACTGCACCAAACAATCTAGAGGAAAGAATCCTAGGAGGGAGGTCTACCCATACTACTCCAGAACTCAACAAGGGAAGAAGCATGAACACAATAATGTTTCCAAACATCCCACCAAAGATGCCAAAGCAACATAGCGAAAGAAAAATGAAAAAACAAGTGGGTAGAATCCTCCCCTCTGCAACCGCATAGAACACAAATAGAAGGACCTTGGAACCCCTGCTTCCGAAGATTGTCCCAAGTCAAACATCTATTTCAAGACAAAGTCCACACAAAGTAATTACACTTTGGCCAAGAGAACTTATTCCACACATTTTTCCGCCAAGGAACCTCCACCCCACCAAACATATGAGCCAGCAACACTTGATACCCACTAGCCACAATGAAAGCACCATTAGGATCTAGACTCCAAGCCAGAATATCCTTATCCCCCACAGAGCAGTATTGTCTACCAACCAAAATATTTTGAAGATCAACACAGTCCTCCTCTGAGCCAATAGCAGGCCAGTCGCAAGGATCCTTCCATTTTGTCACCTCCATCTACCCACAGGGATAGGAAAACTTAAAATCAATCACCCTTGACCATCCAACCTCTAAGAAGCATTGGAAAAGATTCAACAAATTAGGATATTGATGCAAAATGGGAGGAAAATCATCCCAAGAATCAGACCAAAAGAGAGCCTCACCCCCCTTTTACATATCCAGAACAATCCCTCCTTGATCAATGCAACCCCTTTCTTAAGAGTACCCCAATTCACAGAACCTTTCCCAACTAGAGGGTAGTGGGGAATCTCCTCCTTTGGAACCCTGGGAAGGTACTTTTGAGTTAAATCTTGGCCCAGATATGATCATGTTCTAAACACACCTCCAATAAAGCTTAGCAGCCAAAGCCAATCCAACCAAAGCCTCAATCCCAAACCCCCAAACTACTTCAGACTACACACAGTATCCCACTTCACGAGGCTCCACTTAGAAGAAGACAAACTACCATCCCATAAGAATTGTCTAGCCAAAGAATCCAGATCCTTAACAAACCCAACCGGAGCCACTTGGAGCATACACCTATAGATGGGAAGAGTCTACACCACAAATTTAAGTAGCTGAACACACCCAACAAAAGATAGCCATCTATGAGTCCAATGATTAACCTTTGCACAAAACTTGTCCAAAATATTTTGCCAAAAGAATAATAGAAGAAATAGGAATGCCAAGATAAGTTAACAAGAGAACCAATCTGAAACCTCAAAATACAAGCAATCCTCTACTGAATAGACTACAGAGTATTGAAGAAGAAAATGGAAGATTTATCTTCATTAATATTTTGACCAGAAGCAACAACATAACTATCCAAGGTCTTGCACAAATTAGTGGCTTCTCTAACCTTAGCCACACCCATAAAAGCAACATCATCCATAAATTACAAGCGAGATTGAGGAGGCAAACCATTTCCCCACCCCCAACCCTGAAAAATACCCAACTCCACATTATGCTTCAACAATCTTCCTAATGCTCCAGCCAGGATAATAAATAAATAAATAAGGAGAAAGAGGATCCCCTAGAAGCTCCAAAAAGAGAAGAAGGCTCACCAATTATCATCACTGAAAAGGAAGTGGGGGTAACACAACTCATAACCCATTGGACCCATTCCTCAGCAAAACAAAAGGCAATAAGAACTTTACGCAAGGACCACTTGACTCTATCATAGGCCTTAGCCACATCCAACTTGATGAACATAGCCTTTTCTTTGGAAGATACCATATAATGAATAGTCTCAATAGCAGTGACCACACCATCCAGAATTTTTTGATCTCCCACGAAGCCACTCGGTTCCTCAAAAAAATCCATCTAAGCCATCAATTCAACCTTTCAGCTATTAGCTTGGAAATGATTTTATAAACCACATTGCTGAGGGAAATAGGCCTAAATTGACTTAGCCTATTTGCCCCTCACATTTGGGAATGAGACCAAGGAAGGTAGAGTTTAAAGCCCTCAACATCTGCTTATTCCTTTGAGACTCACGAACCAAATCCAATAGGTCCAACCTAATGATATCCCAAAATTCTTGAACAAATTCAACTAGAAAACCATCGGGGCCCGGGGCCTTCCCTTTCTTCATCTGAAAAACAATAGTCTCCAATTCATCCAGCAAAATGTAGGCCAATAGATGCTCATTCATTTCCCTACTAACCAAGGAAGGAATACAAGAAAAAACCTAGTTTTTTTTTGCCAAAACATCTTGTGAATCCTCACTAAATAAGGAAGCAAAGAACTGCGAAGCTTCTCTGGACATATCATGCAAAGGAGATACTTGTTCACCCCTGTCATTCACCATAATAGGAATGGAGTTACCATATCTCTTGGCTTTCATTGAATTGAAGAAGAAATTAGTGTTTTTTCCCCCCTCTTGTAACCGCTCAACATGAGCTTTTTGTTTCCAATAGATTTCCTCACACAATTCACACTCTTCCAAAGCTTTCAGAGCCCTTGCCTCTTCCTTGAGTAAATTTTCTAAAAGATCCAACCCCCTTATCTCCTGAGTAATGACATCCAAGTCTACTTGAGCAGTAATCTTAGCATGAAAGATATTTCCAAAACATTGCCTGTTCCATCGTTTGAGTTGATACTTCACATATTGCATCCTTTTAGCAAAAGAAAACATTGTAGTGCCATAAGCAGGTCTCCCCATCCACCGCCATTCAACCACATGCTCTTGCAAAGAAGGATCATTTAATCACATAAGCCAGAACTTGAAAGAGAGGGACCAAGCAACACGAGCCAAAGTAGTAGATAATTTAATAGGCCAGAGATCCGAGCCCCTCTAGTCCATAATCTCAAAACTAGTAGACCATGATCCTCCAATCTAGAAACAAGACACCAAGAAATGATCAAGTCTTTCCACAATAGAATTCTCCCTCAACCTCCTATTGTTCCAAGTAAATTGACCATTCTGGGGCTTGATGTCAACAAGATTTAGGGAAAAAATATTATCATGAAGTTTGAAAGCCGATGGCTCCAACCTCATAATACCACCCTTCTTCTCATCTAACTCAATAATGGAATTGAAATCACCAACAATAATCCAAGGAAAAAGAGGAGCAAGGCTCTGAATAAAATGGATATGAGACCACAAGTATTGCTTACCCACAAAATCAATAGGCACATAGATGTTTGACAGAAGAATAGTTTCCCCTTTCTCCAAACTTGAAGCAACTGTAGAGATAGACGACTTAGAGGACATCCACCAAAGAGGACGAATCTTCAGAGGGTTCCATAAGCAAGCCACACCCCCAACATTACCATGGGCACCAATACACTGACATTCACCCCATCTCCACAGCTTTTGCATCAAACCAACCATACTCTCAACTGACAACTTAGTCTCATGTATAAAAAGAGCATTAGGAGAATGAATTCTCACCAAATCCCGAACAACCTTTTGGTCGAGGGCCACTGTTCAAGCCCCTTACATTCCATGAGAGGATGATCATTTCAAAGGGTTAGAAAAATGAGAGTCCAAGGTCTTAATATATCCTGACTCCATCAAAGTCTCCCCCGTCATCTTGATTTTCTCTGAGTCCTTCTTTCTCCCCGCCTTGGAGGACTTCTCAACAACCCATTTTCTTTGATCTTTCTGAAGGAGTCCCAGAGAAGGATAAGTCTTATTTCCTTTTACCAAAATAGATCTCGCTTTCACTAGTGGATGAGAAATCTCCCCCTCACCCATCTTCACATCAATTAAGGGCCTCAGGCTTCCCTAAAACTACCATACTAAGATCAATGTCCATTTGCAAAGCACCAACCTAGACTGAGAATTATGGATGTTATCTAGAATAAATCCCTCCCAAACCACTTCCAGAGCACCTTGATCCAAATCCATTAAACCTGGGTTCACCTCCTACTAACCGAGATCATCCAAAACCTCAAAGCGATTAAAGGTGTCACCTTCAATTTGATCCTTAAAAGTCCTTTTTTGACCACGATTTTTTTATGGGTATTAATAGGAATAAACCCCTTAGCACCTGGAACATCACCACCTTACCTTTATCAACCTTAGGAGGGTTGCAAGGAGGCTGAGTATTCTGAGGCTCAAGAGATTTGACTTGAGGGCATCTACACTGTAGATGTCCGTATTCATGACAAAGACGACATCGAAAAGGCAAAGTCTCATAATCAAGTTGTTGCACCCAAGAATATGATCCCACACAAATTTTACGAGAATCCAAAAGAGGGTGACTCAAATCAATCTCAACATAGATGCAAGCAAAATTCATCACTTTTCTATCATGTGTTTATTGAGAAGGGCCCACTGTTTTCCCTAGGGTCGAAGCAACCATGTGAAAAATTTCATTATGCTAGCACCCACTGGAAATCGGGGAAGACACACCCAAACTGGTACTCGATTTGAAAGCTCCTCTAAGGGATTAAAGCCAACATGCCAAGGTTTAATAAATAAACCAACTTGATTATGGAAGTAAGGCCCACCCTCAAAGACTATATTGCGATCAACCATGCAATTGAAAACCACCATGAAATAACTGTTTTCCAACAACATTACTTCCATTTCATCCTCGGGAGACCAATTCATATGGGCCCATTTATCCAAAAATTAGAGTGAAACCTGCATTCTCATAAATTTACAAATCAAGGCATGTTTCAAAAAATATTCTATGTCGTCCGCAATTGATTCAGGTTGAATCACCAACACCGACCTTTCTCTACTTCGTTCAAGGCAACCATTAATCTTTGGGATTTGATGTCCACCTATAGGAGCAAACCCACCATTCCCCAAATCATTAGAGAACAAATTATTTTGATAAACCCTCGTTGGATAGGAAGAAAATTCACTCCAACAATTGTATGAAATTCCAAAGACTCTTTAGCCCCCAAAGCTTCTCCCAGATCCATTTCCCAAAGAGCTTAAAATCCACCCCCACCAAGCACATAGTCCGAATGAATGAAGGAAAATCTCCGCCCAAACACAGGGACGCCGATTCCCACCTGAGCAGCCAAAAATGAAGTTGCAGCTAACACACAGAAGGAAATGAACCAAGAGAAAAGAAGAAACTCCCCCCTGAACACACCAAACACCCCCCACTTGCACAACAACACCCAATAGGAATGATCTCCACCAACAAATGAGCATGCACAAGGAGGGAACGACATGCAGCCATGACCCAGTTACAGGTCGCGGGCATACGCGCCCCCAAAGAGAGCCATCAATGCCATCCAGTCCCAATTATATATCCAAGAATAATGTTTTTAAATTTAACTTTTAGTTAAGTTTTTAAAAAAATAAATTTCACATTAATAAGCAAACCTAAGAAATTTTTCAACCTACTTGTTGTACTCCATATTACATTGACTGTCTATTCCTCCAACCGACAACCAATAGGGGTTAGTCGCTCTTGTCATTATGTCAACATCCCACTTGAAGGGCATATTTATCAGTCATCTACTTCGGGGCACATTTCTACGTGGCTTCTTCATCATAATTTCCAGATTTGCATTAGATCATTGTTGTAGTCCATCTCCTTTATGTAAATGCTATGTTGTAAACACATTAAAATAAAGAGCCACAATATTGTCACCTTAGTGTACTCTATAATATTTCATGCTTCTTTGGATTGATCTATGTATCAAGTGTCATTTCTTATATACACAATGAAAACAACAATTGGTTATCTATGCACTTCAACATGATGGACTAGATACCATATATACACTCCTATTATTAAAGAAATATTCTTGTATTCAGAAGGTTAGATTCTACATCCAAAGACTTGGTACCTATTTCTAGTCGAGATCAAGATATACCAATTTATCATTTGAGAGTGTCTAGTTGATACTTGTGCACTGGTCTCCTTGATTTTGATTTTGTTCTTGTTGTAGTGTGGATTCATCAATAGTTCTTCATCATTGGATTTTGTAGTTGTTTATGAGTTGATAGTTTCAGCTCAGTCATCATTTATGTTGACATATTTTGCAGTAGTACTTGATTCTTTATAACAATGTTTGTCATAGTTTGACATCCTGGAGAAGCATTTAGAGGACTCGTCATCATTTTGGTCCATTCTCTGCATCAGTCTTCACATTTTTCTACACTATCACCTTCTTCTACAATTTCAAAGATTGAATAAGGAGGAATTAATAATTCAAAGGTGGGAGAAACTGATAGATCAGTGGAGGAATTTGTTCAGTATTATTAGGAAAAAGAAGGCAATTGATAGGAGGAAATTAGATTTATTCTTGCAAGAAAAAAATATTTCCTTAAAAGGGAAGTTATAAAATAATGTTGGAGACTTGAATGTGGAGAATATATTGGTAAGAACAAAGTCATTGCCAAGGAAAATACAAAATTACAAACATAAAGGAGCAAGAATAAGGGCCATAATGACTTGGATCAAGGAAGGAGACAAAGGGTCCACGTACTTTTTTGATATCATCAAATACAAGTGGATTAAGGATAAAACAGGTCTAATAGAGTGGGATGGTATAGTCTCAGAGGATAGTGCATTCATGAAGGGTGCCTTTTTCTCATTCTATCATTCCCTGTTTTACTCTGAGGAAACTTGTAAGTCTAGGGAGGCCAGGGCATTTTGTCAAAAAATTATCCCAAATAAATTTTTATTGGAGGATGCTCTTGATCTAGATAAAGACCTCTCAATTGATGAAATTGTTAATACCATTTGATCTTTCAAGAATAGCAAGTCCCTAGAATATATGGTTTGCCTATTGAATTCTATAAAGCTAATCTTGGTTCGATTGGGGAAGAGTTGCTTGAGGTTTATAATGAGGCCTTCTTGAAGGGGTCCTTGGGTAAAAATATCAATAGAGGTGTTATCAAATTGATTCAAAAGGTGGAGATAATAGTGATAAAAAACCAAAGACCCATAACCATGCTAAATGTATCATATAAAATACTAGTAAAAACTTTGGTTGGTAGATTGGTCAATATTCTAGGGAAGGGGGTCTCTATCACCCAGACTGGCTTCATCAAAGGTAGATATATATTAGAAAACCTAATTACTAGTTGGGAAGGTATGAATTGGAATAGACACAATGATTAAAAAGTTTTCAAGATTCTATTGGATTTTGAAAAGTCATATGTAAAGATTGAATGGTCATTTGTGATTGACATTCTGAAAGCCCTTAGGTTTCCTCATAAATTTTATAGATGGGTCAATTTCTTTTCAATGAATCCTCCACATAAGTTGATGTTAATAGTGACCTAACATAACCTATCATATTGCAAATATCTATCCATTATGTTTGTCTTATTGCTCCTTTCATGTTTGTACTAGTTGCAGATGGTCTCCACTATGTTTTGAGAACCAAACTTATTAGCTCCCCAATCTATGGTATCTATCTCCCAAATAAGGACCAATTATTGAATGCACAATTTGTAGATGACATTACTTTGTTTGTTGAGATGAATGCAAATAATTTTAATAATGTAATGAATAGGATGGATATCTTTTGTCTAGATTTTAGTGCTAAGGTGTCTAGCTATAAATCCACAATAATCAATTGGGAAAAGGATTCTCTAGATTGTATTAAACAAAAGTATAAACAATGGGTCAAGCCTACCAAGGTAGCAAAGTGTCTTGGGATCCCTTTTTCTAGCTCTCCCTCCTTGAAACATATGTGGGAATGGGTCTTTGAGAAGATTGAGAAAAAACATTGTAAATGGAGAACTCACCTTATTTCAAAAGGTGATTTCTTCCCTCCATATAATTTTCTTCCACTTGGCTTTTTGATAATTGTCATTTTGAGAATCTGCAAAAGATTTTGAGATTTTCTTTGTTCAGATGGTGAAGGGTGTAAAAAGAGGCATGCAATGAATGGGGATGGTGTTGTTTCCTAAAGAATAGGGGGGTTTGGGCCTTAAGGACCTTAGGACACAAGGCATTGCTCTAGCAGTTAAGTGGATCATTAAGGCCTATGAAGGTCTTGATCCATGAAAAGTTTTAATAAGGAGAAACCTTGCCCTATCATATCCAAAAAAGGAAAAACTTGGAAGTCACTTCATCTTCATGACATCTTGTATGATAATTTTGGGGTGAAGGTTTTTGGTTCTACAATCTTTATCGATATTTGGCAGGCATGGAGGAAAACTAAACATCTTCTAAGAGGTGACAATACATTCTCAGAAACCACCAAGTCCTGTATCAGGTCTAAATCTTTATGGTGGAGCTTGGAGTTGAATAATAATCCATTGGCCCTCACTTAGGGGTGTTCTACGAAGGCTTGGAATGAAAACAAAGTATTAGTTTTTCAAAACATTATTGAGAATGGTAGTTTAAAGAGTTGGGAGCAATTGTAGCATGAATTCAAGGTCTCCAATTCCCATAAAATAACATTTTTTTTTTGAAAAGTGCATTGGAAAAATGAAAGTTCTAATCCTTATTTTCAATATGACCAACTTTGTTGCATTGGAAGCTGGATCTAAATTTAAAAAATCCACTATTAGTAAATTATACATGATGTTAATAGGTATGAGGGGCGTTTTTCCTTAGTTGAACATATGCTAGAATATTAAATGGTTTGAGTCAATTTGAGAAAATAGACTTGCTCAAATCTGGGTGAAGTTGGGTGAACTCGAAAAAGCTTGTTTTAGATGGTTGTTTCTATTGAAAAAACTTGTTGTTAATGTTGAACTACAATCAATCGGTATTAAACTTACTTGTTGTTCTTTGTGTGAAAAGGTTGAGACTTTGAACATCCATTTTTTGAATGTCAATTTGTAGCCTCTTTTTGGGTCATGTTTTTGAGAAATAGGATTGGTTGGGTCTGCAAAGATGGTTTTCATGGTTATGTGAATACTTTTTCTATAGAGATTAATGTGTTTTGGTTGATTCTTACTAATGAGATTTTGTGGTTTACTTGGAAGAAGAGAAATGAAGAGGTCTTCCAAGGTAAATGAAGGAGCTTTACTGAGTTTCATAGTGAACTCACCTTTTTTTTTTAATTTTGTAGGTGTTTGTCATTATGGATATACCTAGAGACAAGTTCATGATACTTTTAAAAGAAGGTTTGACAATGGGGTACAAAACATAGATAAAAAATGCATGCTTCTTCCCATAGGGAAGGAATAATCTAAACAAGGAGGAGCTAGAAATAATAAAAAACTACATGAAAGAGCACAAAATTCAGAAGCCTATCTAGAAGGAAAAGTTTGCCCCTATTGCAAAAAGCTATAGGTACCAACTAGATGTAAAAGATTGATTACGAAGATGAGGATGATCCACCTGTTGAAACTTTTGAATGTAACAAATGTGAAAACAACAGTAATGTAGGTACTATTAGGAGTAGTCTACTTAGTATGCTAGATGATATTTTTTTTGGTTAATAGGTGATGATGTAAATTGATAAGATCTAGAGCTACAACTCCTTATATTTAAAAAAAATCCGTTTTTAACACAATATTATATAGTATAATATTAAAAATAAAATAAAAAATAAACTATATAAATAAAATAATATTTCACAACTTTTAATAATATTATTTACATATTTTATTTTTTATTTTTCTTTAATATTATACTATATCATAATATTTAATATTTTTTTTATTAAATATACTTCACAACTTTTAAATTTATCAATTATAAAAGATTTTAGTGAAAATAGATTATTACAATCTACCTTTACTTCTATTATAAATTACCCCTCAATGAAAAAAAAAATATGGTAGAAATAATTCTACCCGCAAAGAATAACCATTCTATTTTTAAGTTGATTTACTTAATTAAAAATAAATATTACAAAATACCTCACAGCCCATAAACTATCTTTTAACTTACTAGACCGTTAAAAAATCTTCCCTACTATTCTATTCTATTCTATTCAACACGTCCTTACTTCTAGCTCTAGATACCAACGTTACCTATTGTTTTATACCCAAACCATGACAAAAGGTCCCTTTTACCCCTAGTACATCTTACAGGATTTTGCTCCCATTCTCTGATGAGCGTGGAGGCATATGGGCACTATTTCAATAGTTTCACATAACATTTGGGTTACTAACGCATTCAATCAATCTCACAGAAAGTTCTGTTTTGGCATACCAGCTCTGAGTCTGAAAAACCTGGAGATGAAGACCCAGACCAGGAGCGGGGTGCAAACATTTTCAAGTAAAGTTGATGGACTCCCAGAAGGCAGAGGGCCCTTTTTGAGTTTATGTAAATATACACCACCTTCTTGGGCTACTCAACTTGCTCCTATTCCCTCCCATTATTATGCCCTTGGACATGTAAGTTATTTTTCTGTATCCAAGGAGGGAATAGTTTATGCTCCGACTTTAGTTTGTCAGCATAGTTCTGTTCTTGTACTGTTCACTCTGTGATCTGATTATTCTGTGAGTTCTTATGATCACTTATCTCATTCCACAGTTTCATGGAGGAAACCAATGATGTCTATGAGCAATTGTGTTTTAATTTAAAAAACAGTTTTTGGGAAAACCCAATTATGTTTGTGTAACCCAAATGTTACAACGGGGTATCATTAAAAAAATCAAACGGTTTCGTAGGAAGGCCTATTTTTGTCTGTGTGACCCAAATGCTACAATGAGTTTTTGTAAGTTTCTTTGGAATATGTCTAAAGTCTATGTGGACTAAATAATAAAGAAAATGAAAAATATTAAATTTAAAGACAGTTTCTAATGAAGACACAATTATCTTTGTCTGAAATTTGAATCTCTGACCCAAATGCCACAGCGGCTACAGTTTTAGCCCCTGATTTTAACAACACCCAATAGGTGTTTGCTAGGAGTTCCGATTTTAACAGTATGCTGATATCATAGGATGTTGCGTATTTCTTGTTAGATTCAGGCATAATAACAAAATAATTTCATCATACGTACTTGAGGATTTCAGGAAGACCCAGCTATGCAATTAGACAATAATTAAAAAGATCCAATCATGTTTACAAAATGAGATGAATTTTATTGTCTGTAGGCCAATGTGGTCTATATTACCTATTGAATTGTGTTTACTTATTTAGAAGTTTGTTTCTATGACTGTTTAGTTTTAGAATAAACTCTCCAATCCTTTTTTGCATGTCTTGGTTTAGATTTCATGAACTGGTTAATGATTGCAAATATTTGTGTAATAGTGCCCGATATTGTTATATGAGATGCATGTTAGAGGAAAATGTATTTTGTCTTCTTTACATATCCTAGAAATTCATTGTTACCAAGGTGTCTTTGGAAGGTCCATTTACTAGTTTCACTGTGCAGTTTATGTGAGTTGGTTCTTAACTTTGCGAGCTCGATATTCTTTTTGAAACCAGTTATCTTGTAAGGGAAGGTGTGATGTTCATTTTGCAGTTGATGATATTTGTCTAGTAACAAAGTATTCTCTTGTGTACATGACCCAAATGCCCTAATGTGATTAAAATGCAGTAGAGTGTTTTATACTTTTGGGTTTTAGGAAGACCCAAATATATGCCTTACCCAAATGCTTCAATGGACGATTTTCAATAAATCTTTCTTACGAAGACCCAATTATCTTTATGTTACTGAGTTACTTGCTTGTTACAATGGAGTACAGTTGCAGCCCCTGATTCTAATAGCATCTAGTATTTGTCTGCGAGGAGTTTCTGTGTCAATGAGATCGTGATGTCACATGATGTTGTGGATATCTGTTATAGAGCAAGAAAAAATAATAAATCATTTCATCATCTATACTTGAGGATTTTTAAGCTTGGATGGTGACCACATTCTTAAGAATTGTAAACATGGCAGGCTTGAATATACCCCATGAGTCCTTACATCACAACCACACCACAAACTCCCTAGAGTTATGTGCCATGTTATTGCAGTGACGAAGATTTGAACCTAGGTCATGCTATTATGAATGCCTCCATTTACCATTACAATGCAACTGATCCTAATATTGTGTAGTAAATTTTACAATAATAAACATTTTTTTTCTTGTTGGGTGTTTAGAGAATAGAATTTGAGTGAGGGCAGGTGCTGAAGAAAACATTATTCACCATTAAAAGAGGCTGTTCTCAGTTTCCAAAATATATTGTATATCTTGTTAGTAAATTGAAACCATAAAACTATAAATGTTTCTTCAATTAAATTATTAGACATAACTTGGAACAAATTCTTAAGTTGCCGAACCTATATAAAGGGCAACAAATTCACAGGTAATGTGCCAGTTAACTTGCCAACCTATTAAGTTTCTGGTCCACTATGGTATGGTTTCTCTTCCTTTCCATGGTCATCTCTTGTACTGGCTCAAAACTGTGCAACTTTACTGGCTACCATCACAACTCAAATTCTTATTATGCTTCTTCCATCCTATCCTCCCAGTTTGCTGATTCATCTTCTTGCAGATCAATGTATTGCTTCATATTTTTAGCTTCAGGAGTCAAAGTTCCAGGTCAGATTTCTATCGTGCTCTCCATAGTCTTACTTAAATTAGTGTCCAAGTCATGAGCAAGTTTGTTTATATTCTTCCTATCTCTGTTTTCCTTCTTTCCATCTGTCCTTTGCCTTTGAGAGATGCTGCATTTACATCAACCAAATTATTCCTGCCCATGGTTTGCATATCTTCTCTTCCTCTCCCCTCTTATAGACAATACCAAAAAGAGTTTTGTTCTCTTACTTGCACCCATGCTGCTACCATTCAAAAGTTTGAAATGACAAACCTTTGATTCAAACTTTTTAAGATGTGCCACCGTCATCACCTTCTATACTATTCCGAACTTGGAGTTGATCTTCTGATGGGTCATAAGTTCATAACTACTACTTTGATGTGTGATGTTTCTTACAGGGTTACTCAAGTTTAGGGGATCTTCTGTGTCCTCCTTTGTGTTGATATGGAAGCTTCATGTTGAAGCCTTGCAGGCAGCAGTATGGGTAGAAGACTTTTTCTGGCATCATTAAGACCAAAAACAGTTCTTACCTGCAGGTAGAGATTAATAAGCCCCTCTAGTTTGACTTGCACATATGTATAGGCAAGTGTAGGCCGACTTGCAGGTATGTGTGTACACACATTGGTCTAACTCAGGGGTAGAAATCAGCAATGTGCTTGGAGGCTGGTCAAAAGGCCTTAGCTGAAAGTGTACACTGATAATTGAAGATGAGAGAGTATGATTCAAACTATAATTCAGCACAGAAACCCAGAAGACTGCTATAGCAATAAATAGATTGCTATTTATAATGGCAAATTATAAGATGCAGTCAAGAATGATAGTTTGCAAACTTGGACTTGGAGAGTACTCAGCAAGACAAAAAAATTGACTTGGAGAGTACTCGGGAAAAACTCGGCACCTTAAAAAACACTTAAATTTTTGAAAAAAAAAACATAATTTTTTTGAAAGAAATATAAACTTTATTCAAAATATAGCTACAAATGAATCAAATTAGTTTGGTGGGGGTCTAGGGGAAACACTCCTAGCGGGGTCAAGGGGCAGCACCCCTCGTGGGGGTTTGGGGCAACACTCCCAATGGGGTTGAGGGGCAACGCCCTTGGCGCATTTCCTATTGCGATATGGGGCGGGGTCAGGGGTGGAGTCCCTGCCACCAAGCACAAATGAAGACCTTCAAAACCACACAAATCTTAATTGCGCACACCATTTTCAAACTTTTTTAGAAAGCAAAAAACAATTCTTATAAAGCCAAAAAATCAGATTTTGACCATGTGAATGATGCATTTCAACCCACATTTTACTCATGTCTGCGTGTTTTTACTTGCATGGTGATTAAACCGGTCGGACTTGCCGAGTTTTTGCAAGTACTTGCTAAAAAACTTGCAAGTTTTCCTCAAAAACCCATCTTTCCAAACTCGTGAGTTAAACCTGCAAAAACTTGCCCAGCTGAAAAACCTGCAATTACTCAGAAACTCGGTGAGCACTTGCAGGGTTTGCAAACTATGGAACAAATTATATGATGAAATCAGTACTTACAGAAGTTAATGCATGGTAATTCAGTTTCTTCCGATGTTGAATTTATGCTGATACCATGTGTTGATGTTAGAAGTACTTGCTATAGCACAAAAACCAAAAAAACTGCTATAGCAATAAATAGTTTGTATTATTAAGGGCAAAGCATAAGATGCAGTCAAGAATGATGAACCTTTCTCTCTTGTTAGAACAAATCATATGATGAAATCAGTACTTACAGAATTTAATGCATGGTAATTAAGTTTCTTGGGATGTTAAATTTATGCTGATACCATGTGCTAATGTTAGAAGTACTTACTGTCAAAAATTGCCAAAACAAGCTTCTTCTTCCCAGAGTTGGTGCAATCCAGATGTGAGAATTTTTAATGAAATATAGACATGGGAATTTTCTGCATTAATTGAGATTTTTTAATGGTGCTGATGCCATAGATTTTCTGACAACCATATTAGTGTTTTCAGTTAATTATGACATGAATACCCCAAACCCTTTCTTGCCATATGCAGGTCCAAGGAGAGAGAGAGTTTGCACTAAGAACTGGCTAGAATTGAAGGGTATTAATATACATTCTTCATTCAATGATTTCTGGATTTGATTGTGTGAAAATTTTTGCATCAACGTTTCGGATCACACTCCGTGATCCATCATCAGAATGAAAGCAAAGAGCTAAAGGAGAAAACTTTTTAAAAACGCAAGGTTTGCAACTTTCTTTGCAAGCTTAATCCTTAGCAGCTCAAGCTGTTTAGATTTAAAACACAGTTCCCTCCCATGAAGGGTATCAATTAATGATATCAAGTTTCCACAATCCATAATGTTCATTCAATGATTTTTGGATTTGATTGTGTGAAAATTTTTGCATCAACGTTTCGGATCACACTCGGTGATCCATCATCAGGATGAAAGCAAAGAGCTAAAGGAGAAAACTTTTTAAAAATGCAAGGTCTGCAACTTTCTTTGCAAGCTTAATCCTTAGCAGCTAACTTTCTTTGCAAGCTTAATCCTTAGCAGCTCAAGCTGTTTAGATTTAAAACACAGTTCCCTCCCATGAAGGGTATCAATTAATGAGATCAAGTTTCCACAATCCATAATGTTCATTCAATGATTTCTGGATTTGATTGTGTGAAAAATTTTGCATCAACGTTCCGGATCACACTCCGTGATCCATCATCAGGATGAAAGCAAAGAGCTAACTGAGAACTTTTTAAAAACACTAGGTTTGCAACTTTCTTTGCAAGCTTAATCCTTAGTAGCTCAAGCTGTTTAGATTTAAAACATAGTACCCTCCCATGAAGGGTATCAATTAATGATATCAAGTTTCCACAATCCATAATGTCCATTCAATGATTTCTGGATTTCATTGTGTGAAAATTTTTCCATCAACGTTTCGGATCACACTCCATGATCCATCATCAGGATGAAAGCAAAGAGCTAAAGGATAAATTTTTTTAAAAACGCAAGGTGTGCAACTTTCTTTGCAAGCTTAATCCTTAGCAGCTCAAGCTGTTTAGATTTAAAACACAGTTCCCTCCCATGAAGGGTATCAATTAATGATATCAAGTTTCCACAATCCATAATGTTCATTCAATGATTTTTGGATTTGATTGTGTGAAATTTTTTGCATCAACGTTTCAGATCACACTTCGTGATCCATCATCAGGATGAAAGCAAAGAGCTAAAGGAGAAAACTTTTTAAAAATGCAAGGTTTGCAACTTTCTTTGCAAGCTTAATCCTTAGCAGCTCAAATTGTTTAGATTGAAAACACAGTTCCCTCCCATGAAGGGTATCAATTAATGATATCAAGTTTCCACAATCCATAATGTTCATTCAATGATTTATGGATTTGATTGTGTGAAAATTTATGCATCAGCGTTTCGGATCACACTCAGTGATCCATCATCAGGATGAAAGCAAAGAGCTAAAGGAGAAAACTTTTTAAAAATGCAAGGTCTGCAACTTTCTTTGCAAGCTTAATCCTTAGCAGCTCAAGCTGTTTATATTTAAAACATAGTTTCCTCCCATGAAGGGTATGAATTAATGATATCAAGTTTCCACAATCCATAATGTTCATTCAATGATTTCTGGATTTGATTGTGTGAAAATTTTTGCATCAACGTTCCGGATCACACTCCGTGATCCATCATCAGGATGAAAGCAAAGAGCTAACTGAGAACTTTTTAAAAACACTAGGTTTGCAACTTTCTTTGCAAGCTTAATCCTTAGCAGCTCAAGTTGTTTAGATTGAAAACACAGTTCCCTCCCATGAAGGGTATCAATTAATGATATCAAGTTTCCACAATCCATAATGTTCATTCAATGATTTTTGGATTTGATTGTGTGAAAATTTTTGCATCAACGTTTCGGATCACACTCCGTGATCCATCATCAGGATGAAAGCAAAGAGCTAAAGGAGAAATTTTTTTAAAAACGCAAGGTCTGCAACTTTCTTTGCAAGCTTAATCCTTAGTAGCTCAAGCTGTTTAGATTTAAAACATAGTTCCCTCCCACGAAGGGTATCAATTAATGATATCAAGTTTCCACAATCCATAATGTTCATTCAATGATTTCCGGATTTGATTGTGTGAAATTTTTTGCATCAACGTTTCAGATCACACTTCGTGATCCATCATCAGGATGAAAGCAAAGAGCTAAAGGAGAAAACTTTTTAAAAATGCAAGGTCTGCAACTTTCTTTGCAAGCTTAATCCTTAGCAGCTCAAGCTGTTTAGATTTAAAACACAGTTCCCTCCCATGAAGGGTATCAATTAATGATATCGAGTTTCCACAATCCATAATGTTCATTCAATGATTTCTGGATTTGATTGTGTGAAAATTTTTGCATCAATGTTTCGGATCACACTCCGTGATCCATCATCAGAATGAAAGCAAAGAGCTAAAGGAGAAAACTTTTTAAAAACGCAAGGTCCGCAACTTTCTTTGCAAGCTTAATCCTTAGCAGCTCAAGCTGTTTAGATTGAAAACACAGTTCCCTCCCATGAAGGGTATCAATTAATGATATCAAGTTTCCACAATCCATAATCTTCATTCAATGATTTCTGGATTTGATTGTGTGAAAATTTTTGCATCAGCGTTTCGGATCACACTCGGTGATCCATCATCAGGATGAAAGCAAAGAGCTAAAGGAGAAAACTTTAAAAAAATGCAAGGTCTGCAACTTTCTTTGCAAGCTTAATCCTTAGCAGCTCAAGCTGTTTAGATTTAAAACACAGTTCCCTCCCATGAAGAGTATCAATTAATGATATCAAGTTTCCACAATCCATAATGTTCATTCAATGATTTCTAGATTTGATTGTGTGAAAATTTTTGCATCAACGTTTCGGATCACACTCGGTGATCCATCATTAGGATGAAAGCAAAGAGCTAAAGGAGAAAACTTTTTAAAAATGCAAGGTCTGCAAGTTTCTTTGCAAGCTTAATCCTTAGCAACTCAAGTTGTTTAGATTGAAAACACAGTTCCCTCCCATGAAGGGAATCAATTAATGATATCAAACAATCCATAATGCTCATTCAATGATTTCTGGATTTGATTGTGTGAAAATTTTTGCATCAATGTTTCGGATCACACTCCGTGATCCATCATCAGGATGAAAGCAAAGAGCTAAAGGAGAAAATTTTTTAAACATGCAAGGTGTGCAACTTTCTTTGCAAGCTTAATCCTTAGCAGCTCAAGCTGTTTAGATTGGAAACACAGTTCCCTCTCATGAAGGGTATCAATTAATGATATCAAGTTTCCACAATCCATAATGTTCATTCAATGATTTCTGGATTTGATTGTGTGAAATTATTTGCATCAACGTTTCGGATCACACTCAGTGATCCATCATCAGGATGAAAGCAAAGAGCTAAAGGAGAAAACTTTTTAAAAACGCAAGGTCTGCAACTTTCTTTGCAAGCTTAATCCTTAGCAGCTCAAGCTGTTTAAATTTCAAACACAGTTCCCTCCCATGAAGGGTATCGATTAATGATATCAAGTTTCCACAATCCATAATGTTCATTCAATGATTTCTGGATTTGATTGAGTGAAATTTTTTGCATCAACGTTTCAGATCACAAATGTATTAATATATGTTACAAATGTATGTGCTGATTCAGAAAGTTTAAGAAAAGAGCAAATTTCAAATGCTCATTTTCTTGCGCTTTCCCTTACTCATGCTGTGTTATATCAGAAATTTTTTGACACACCCTTTTATGTGGTATAGCTTTCATTTTCTTATGTGTTCTTGGAATATAGTTTTACTGGATTCTTCTTTTGGATTCTTGGGGGTTTCATGTCATACTTGTGTTGTTATAATCTAAATGATTTAATGCCATTAACATCTCATCCCTTTGGGAAGAATTCATCATCTCTGATGAGTGTATCTTGTCTTATATATTAATAACTTGAAAATTGTTTTGTCAGATGCCCATGCGAGTTCTTCTTTTTATTATGAGATAATTGCAAAAATTATGGCCAAAGATGGTCCAGATATGAGGTCGCGAAAATCTAGGAAGGAAGGAATACTCCAGCTGAAAGATTCCCCATTGCAGTTATATGTACCAGAAAACTGTCTGGAATATGTACCGAACTTCATATATTGGACAAAAATGGAGAATTAGATATTAGCTCAAGAATTTGACTATCCTTGTGTCGAAATATGATATAACAGGACAGTAAGATCTATACATCTCTTCTCTTACTATTCAGGCTGAATCTATGATACACCAAGAAACCAGTAGAATATCTATCCATGATAGACGAAATATGATATACACCAAGAAACCAGTAGAATATCTATCCATGATAGACGAAATACCAAAAGCAGACAACCAGAATGAAATTATTGAGCACATAATAAATCAGGTGAAACAATGTATCAGATTCTTTTCTTTGATAATTAGATTTGTGAGCCTAGGATGAGTAGCCATATGGTGATGCACAGGGTGTTTGCTGGTAGAATTTCTTTGATCTAACTGGATGGTATGAGTTTCAACCTGTCATGTGATGGGCTTATGTTGGCTTTTTGAGTTTGCTCTATAGCTACTTTCATAGTTATTTTGAATTATCTCACACTAAGGTGATGGACTGCTTAGTCCCTAGTCCCTCTTAAATATGGCATCAAGATGCAAGAAGAAAACGAAATGTGATTCTATATTGGGTAGGATGGATAGGGCAAAGTTGATTGAAGCCTTAGATTGGTGAATCTAATAGCCAACAGGATTTTGAAGGTGAACATCAAATGGCACATATCATAGATATCTGTGATAGATTTTCTGATTTTATAATGGTTCTACTCCAATCTTCACCCTAATATTTAATGAGAATTTTAATGTACCTTTACCTTCTTGTACCAAACACGATCCATTGTGTGCTAATCTTATGTGTAGAAGTCTCTAGTTTCCATGTGGTATGCAGGTGTGGGGAAACAGTACCTAAAAGACCTTGTATACATCTGATTCCTCAGAGTCTCCTATAAGGAAAAAGTTCTCTGTACTTCTAAAATTATAACTGTTCACAAAACCAATCAACAGGACCTGGCAGAAAGGCTGGGTTTTTTGACATGATCTGCTATTTACTAATAGAAATGAACTTTATTGAATTTCGAGGAAAAGGAGCATTTTCACTTTATACATACTGTGGTATAGCTAATCCATCTGTACATGCTTCTGATTGTATGTGTTGAATATTGAATATTCTATTATAAATAATATTTTTCTATTTGAAAAGACTTTACATAAGTAAACTGGATTGCTTTAAGAGTCACATTTCTCTGTCAGTATTTGTTTCCATCACAAGGTTCTTTTCTTGTAATTTTGTCATGGGCATGCAGATTGTGTAGCAGTGCATAAAATTTGGGGGATATTGCTATGGGTATATAATTATGTATTTTTTTAATTATAACAGCTACCTACACCAATTCATCGATGGGATCTTCCAGATTTACCAACAAATACTGAAGTCTGGATAAAGGTAATAGTAGAGTTTGAAACCTGCAAATTATCTGACTCTTTTTCTTTGGTATCTATCGTTGCCTACTTAAATTTTCCACCTTTGTACACTTTCTTGGGTTCTTATTCTGTTATTCATAAGGATCTTTGCATATTTAAGGTTGCTGCTCTCATTTGCACAAAAACTTGTATACTTGAAAAAGAACATTAATTTGGGTCCTGCAGCGGGATGATTTATCAGGCATGCAACTTAGTGGGAACAAGGTGCGGAAGCTCGAATTTTTGATGGCAGATGCAAAGGCAAAAGGTGCAGATTGCATTATTACAATAGGAGGCATTCAGAGTAATCACTGCCGAGCTACTGCAGTGGCAGCTCGATACTTGAATCTTGACTGCTATCTTATATTGCGAACTACGAGGGTTTCTATACTAACTGTTCTTTTGTAGTCATTAATTTCTTCTAATTTTCATCCCACTATAGTTACATTCATTATCGTGTACTTTTCTGGCATCACTGAAAACAATCTGTTGTCCCTAAAATTTAACGTGTCAATGTATGCCAATTTTTTGTGAATAAAAAGTAAAAACATATTGTCTTGTGTTGTCTAAGTAATTTCAGGCTGAAGTGGATGAAAATCCTGGTTTGATTGGAAATCTTCTTGTTGAGAGAATGGTTGGTGCAAACATAGAACTTATCTCCAAGGAGGAGTATGCACGAATTGGAAGTGTTGTAAGTTCTTATCCAGACCCAATATGAACTTGAGTGTTTTATTAGAGTATTAATTTCTGAAGGTATTTTAGAATCAATGATAAGTGAAAGGCAGCTGGATATATTATTCACTAATTTATAAATGTGTTTGATTCTGTTATTCTATGGTAGCTTTGGGTGTATCATTATCTAAAACTTTTAACTTCAATTCTGTCCATTCAAGTTGCCAAGAAAAAAAATTCAGCGTGATGAAGTTACAATTTTTTTAACAGGTATGAGATATGGTAAATTAGGGTTCAATAAGGTAAATTAGAGTTTGACTAAATTATTCATTCAACATGCATGCAAGAAAATTTTAAAAAAAATCAGCGTGAGATGGTTACAACTTTTTAACAGGCACAAGATATGCTAAATTAGGGTTCGATTAAATTATTCATTCAACATGCATATAAGAAACTTAGAAAATTGAAAAAATGAACAAGCAGAGCAAATGCAATCCTTGATTGAGGTGGCAGTTCAGGGCAATCTTTTGACAGATTATTGAAAAATTAGGTCAAATTTATGGGGCCATGACTTCACAACTGTAGCTTGAAACGGACCTGTTGGAAAAACATTGTAAATATGACAACATTTACATCAGAAGGAAACGATGCTTGCTCTGTCACGGCAAAGTTTGAATCCCCAAAGTCAGTCCAAAAGGCCCAAAAATGGAAAAATAAAATTCTGGCCTGATTTCGGGTATAATTGCCAATAGGGTTTGTACATGTCCGCCATTCCTGTTTGTCCTCATCCATGCATAAGAGATGACTTCTTGAAATACCAAGTTGAAATTCTTTGTCTTTCCCTTGGACTCTTCTTATATCTTGATGCACTTGGTTGGTATATAGTAAAGTATTTCACCTGAAAGAGACATATGGATAGAATAGTTTCATAGCAAAACATGTCTTCACAGAGATTTCTAGATGCTTGTGACATGTAAAGCATAGCAGAGGACAAAGAACAGCATCCCTACCTCGCTTCTCAGAGATTGCTGCTTTCCTTTTGTAATGACATGGGAGGAATAGCTGACATCTTTTCTTAGAGATAGCTGTATATGCCTCTTGTATCAATGTAGCAGTAAATGTATTTATTAAAGAAAGTTCTTTATATGTTCTTTCACTCTATTAATGGTTCATTTAGCTACAAGTATGCAATTATCTTTATGTTATGATTATTGTAAATTTGTAGTTAATTGCTTCTGCCGAAAAAAATTAAGTTCATACAATTTAATCAATTGTCCACCAGATTCCCCATCCAATTCAGATCAAATATTGTTGTTGATGGTTAAATTTGTAGAACAATTGGTATGCTGTCAACAGATTAAAGTCTGCACACAAATTGCTTTTGAAAAGCATGGGGAGAAATTATTGTGTTGTATTCCTGTACTGCTCAAATAGATTTTAAATTTTAAATAATAGAGATGCATTATAAAAATCAATAAACCCATCTCTTCTATGGGTTTACTTGTAAGATTGAGACATAAAGCAGCTTGAGGATGAATGTAGGAAGGAAACATTTGATTTCTCCAGCTCTCCTATAGATTTCACATGGTTGGCAATGTATCCTCCCTGATGTGACCATTACTCTCTTAATTTGTACTTCAAGGAAACAGGTGTAAATTTCTGAAGCTATAATTTATATCCTTTTTAATTCCATCTTTATAAGGACGAGTCTTGCAATATTCTCCCTATTCTATTCTTTGTACATTGAGATTCCATGCAAATAATATTTGTTTGAAAGTACATTAGTACGATTTCATAATAGAAGAGATTTAAAGTGTTTGAGAAAAAATAATATATTAGTCTAACATTATTCCTATCCTTGTTGTCGTATGTTATATATCCATCTTGTACTAATTTATATTATTAGTTCAGCTCCTTTCTATTTCCCCAATAAAATAGATGTAGAACAACCTACATCATGTTACTTTTGACAAGGTCCTTAAAGTCATTCCAATACTCTTGTATTTGCCATATGGAATTTGATTTTTTAGAAAGTGCTATTCCATTAACTTTTGCTTTGCAAAATATTATGACATATGTTTATGGAAACAAATGTAGAGTGAACGTTTGATGGTCTTTAAGATTTGTTATTTTGCATATTTTACAATGATATGTTTGATCAATTGCTTGAATGCTGTTCTCGTAAAGCACAAATTGCAAAATAATAGAAGCAAATAGAAGTTGATCCAGAATGTTTATAGTTACACTACTTCTTTATGGTTTCTTGAGAGAACCTAGTTCAATATTTCATATGATATGAACTACATCAAGATAAGTCTTAGAAATGATATTAAAGAAGCTATATCTATCTGTTTGGCTTATTAGCATTTTCTTCCTCTACTTGTTTATGATAATGCATTCTTTCCTATCAGACTTATATCCTCCCTTGAATTTCATCACTTTGATGCAGACACTTTGTAATCTTCTGAAAGAGAGATTAGAAAAGGACGGGAGAAAACCATACGTTATTCCAGTTGGTGGTTCAAACTCATTGGGAACATGGTAGAGTGTACTGCTCAGTTTTATTTATTTAAATAAAAAGAAAAATGTAATTTTTTTGTATTAGGCCCATGAGTAGTGTAGGGCCCTCTCCCTGAAAAAAGACTACCCTCTCCCTGAAAAAAGACTAAAATTGGTTGAGATTAAAAAAACTGGAACAAGCTGGAGATCAACTACACATCCACCAGGGCACCAAGAAGATAATTACATAGTAAAAAGTGCTGTCCGTCCCAAGAGAACAAAACAATGACAGACCAACAAAGGCTGCCCACAAAAACTTACAAACAATAGAGGCATAAAACACAGTTTTAGGCCAATCTTAAGCCACCCTGAATAAAAGCTAATAGATTGTACAGACAGCCAAGCAAAAACCCCTGCAGCTTCCGGAATTCAGTCAATTTGAAGAAAAACTTGCCTGCTGGATCAGGATACAACAGGTCAAGCATATTAGAGCTGGGCAGAGATGGTCCCTCTCCTCATGCAGTTTTTGGAGAATCAACAACTACACCAGCATTCACCTCTTCCTTCTGATAGAAGATACGGCCTTCCTAGCGAAACAGGACTTGAAGTTCCACAGAGGGCCTTTTAATTGCACCAATACATTTCCAGAGGGCCTTTTAATTGCACCAATACATCCTTAATTAGTCATTTCTGGCAAGGTGAAAGAACTAGCAACATCCAACCTTCCTTTTTTGTGCATCACCTTGACCCTATGGATATATTTTGTGAAATCCTAGAAAAAATATACCAATTCCTCCTTCTGACTATAGACCAGTTGGATTTCCATGAAGCGTTTCTCTTTCCCCACATTCCTCCCTCATTCATTTGTTCAGCAGAATCTACCTTTGTAGATGCTGGTAGAACAGTATTCAGGATACACTCATTAATGGCCTTGTCATGAACTAGCTCAGTGTATGTTTTCTGGAAAGCTCGAACTGTGGATGTCTCGGTGCTTTTCACCCTTGTATTTCTTATTCCTGTAGTTCTGAGAACTATTTTTGATTTGCAGTCTGCAAATTCAGGATAACAAAGGTGTTTGTGAGATATCGGTCTAACATTGCTCCACTATAAAGCATATCCCACAAGTCTTCTGCCTTTCTCTTCTCCATCGTCATTTCTATCTCTGTACCGACAGCTTCTCTCAATGTGATTCTCCAAGCATTCACAAACAGTTTAAGGATTGACATGCAACATTCCTTATAATGAATGGAACAACATATCATACCTTGAATGCTTCACTTCAGATCCTTCAAAACGTTCATTGCTTTCAAAGAAATTCTTATCACTTGGGATGGACCGGTCCAATCTGTCAATTGAGAAGTCAAAGTTTTGAAAGAAATTCAAATATCAGAATTCACCACCTTAGGGACACAAGCCTAAAATCTGAAACAGGAAATTGCTGTTTAGGGCAATGTTATTTTAATGCTATTGGTAGATTCTTCCAAGAATCAGATTCAGTTGCAATAACAACCGAAAAAGGCATCTGGTTTACACCTGCATTGGCAAGAAGGTCTACCAATCAGTTGGCTTCTCTAAAACAGTGCAGAAATGAAATTTCTTCAAACCCAACTGAGAGCAAACATGCTTGCCTCTTCAAGGAGACTCCAATTTCCAGATGGATTACTGTCTTTGATCAGCCCTTTAGTAACCAGCATTGAATCTTCTACCACCAGGGGCTTGGTATTCAAAGTCTTAGACATCTCAAGCCCTTCAATAAGTGCCACTGGTTCCACTTAATTGTTAGTGCTTCTAGACAGAAAGAAAGCACCTCCTCTAGGGAAAGTCCCAATCACATTCTTGAACAAATAACCAGCTCTCACCAAGCCAGGATCGCCTATGGAAGCCCCATTAAAGTTTACCTTTAAGTAACCTTCCAGAGGGGGAATTCAATTTGCCCTTTAAGAGCTTAATTTTCTTGTTGATTACCCCTTACATGAGGAAGTGACTAGACATTATTATTGTATGCATACATTCAGTTTAAATATAATGGTCATATAGTATGGACTGTGGATGCTATGAACATAAATAAGAAAACGAATATGATCGTACAATACTTAATAAGAATTTAGTACAGCCATCCCGCTAGATTTGTCGTCAACTAATATAGAAAATATTTTCATCCTAAACTTTAAACTCAAGAATAGTATCATTGATTTCAAATATTTGTCATACTCTTCATTAGCATTCCAAGGAAGAGAAGCCAAATGAATATACTTATGGAACACGGTTTAAGTACCCTGAACTAGGATTTTGGGCATATCAATAGAATATTAGAATGCATTATTTTTCTGAGGATACTGTATTGCACAATTTTTTCTGATTTCATGGACATTGCTACAAATCAATATTAGATTTGAGATGAACTGTTCCAATGTTCTTTGTGCATGTCGCATGAAAAAGTTACCAACTTTAAAATGTAAGCAAGCTGTCAGGCAATCCTTCCTGGAACATGGTAACACCTTATACCTAAAAGCCAATAATTATGTAGAATACCAGCCTATTTAACGCAAGAAGGTGAACTAATGAAAGAACAGAAAATATTTATTTTTATTCTATTGAAAAAATCCCCAGATAAAAGTGAGTGTGTTTATCCTATGATATTTAAAATAATTTTCTCTTAACATGCAACTTTTTCAGCTGCCAAACATTTCTAAGCTAGTTCAGTAATGCCTGTAGCCATTTTCTAGAGGACAACCAGTTCTTTTGTGCAGGATAGTTTACCACATTATGGAGTTTTCAACCACATTATATTCTTTGGTTCTTTCACTACAGTTGGAATTTACTCCATTGTCTTCATCCTAATCTGCGTACTCTGGGGACACATCCCCAGGGCTTTTAGCTTGTTCCTCCCAAAATGCTTGGGGATGGGGTCAAGGAGCCCCCTGCACCACCCCTAAAAGAAAATCAGCCCCCTGTTATGGAATGCCCTGGTGTTCCTGGGGACATCAGTACATCCCTTACAGCCTACAGTTTTAAAAACAGCTTAAAAAAACAAAACAATTTTTTGTGAAGGATGATGACCTTTAGCAGGGTTTGCCTTCTTGCAGAAAATGTCTAAATTTCACCTTTTCTTGCTCAGAAAAATGCAATCAGATGTAGCTAAATTTAGCTGTCTTCTTGTTGCATTGTACTATATTTTATTTTTTCCACTCATTCCTTGTTTGCTTGATTGTTTGTATATACCATGTCTTCAGTGTTGGGATTAAATTAATGTTTAAAATCAGTGTAATGATAAGTCAGTAATTGGCATTTTATACATCAGACATGTGGGTGATTGGTGTAATTGTGTGTTTGAGTATGTTATTTTTTATTTATTCGTATTTTAAAAATCTATGTTATGAATATTCTATGATATTTTGTAAATTTTAATAGCCATCCCCAGAACCCATAAAAATATTTGCCATCCCTAAAGTCATGTCCCCAAAAGTCGAAGAAATGCTGTCCTACTTCCTATTCTAGGCATAAGAATAACATTTTATAATGTTCTTAAATTGATTTAGATTTCATCCTTTGTAGGATGGTTCTCTTTTAAATGTTTCATTGCAAGCGTTATAATTCAAGACAGGAAAAAAATATATGCATTCTGGATATGTTATGCATGGAATGTATGTGTTTCCTTCTCCCATTAGTATGATATGGGAGAAGGTACTCATTCTTGGAATGGGGAATGGGTATTGGATAAAATGAATACTGGAAATAGTGAACATAATTAATAATGCATAACAAATAGAGGAGTAAAGAATATATTTATTCGCACAGGAAGTTATTACAGAAGTAGACTAGAGATGTTCAGCCAAGGATTAGATTCAATCTGACTAGACCATGTTGCTTTCCTTGACAATGCAAAATCTATTTAAAGAACCCAACAATTGCCAAGAGGAACACGACTATCAACTAACTCTCATAACCACTCAAAGACGACAAATAGTCAATATATAGTCAGACAAACCATACTATCAACATAACAATAGGCATTGTACGCTAACTACCCCACCTGCCCCCCCCAACCCCCCCCCAAGAAAAATAAAAAAGGTCAATTTCCTAGATGACAAGGAAAAAAGTAAGCATCAAGTAACATTACGGAAATTGCCGAGTGATTTCTGGATTCGATTGTGTGATAAATTTTTTTGCATCAAAGTCTCGGATCACACTCCGTGATCCATTATCAAGATGAGAGAAGAGCACAAGGATTGTGTCTTATCCTTGTGCTCTTCTCTCATCCTGATGATGGATCACAGAGTGTAATCCGAAACGTTGATGCAAAAAAAAAATTATCACACAATCAAATCCAGAAATTGTTCAGCAATTATCAATATGGATTGTGGAAACTTGTTATCTTTGAACATTAGGGAAGATTTTTCAAACTAATTACAATATTGTAGACGAAAACCTATAGGAAAACTTGGAAGCATAGTGCACAACTTGGACTTAGATAGTACTTTGCAAATTAAATGAGTTTGGTGGGGTGTCATATCCCCCGAAACTGTAGCACCAAATGTGTCAAAAGCCAATGAGTATCTAAGTAAATACGAGTAATTGTGATTTAAAAATAATTATGATTATCATAGATAATATCATAATTATAAATATGATATTAATGATAACTTAACCGTTTTATCTACATCATGATTATCATAGACACACATTATGGTTGCAAGATAAATATTATAGAATAACCCATAAAATATAATATACAAAACATAATTAAATATACAAAATAAAATACACAAAATACCAATCTGAAAATATTAGTGATAATGTTTAAATATTGACCTTATTAATAATAAATTGTAATAACCATAAACTCGAAGACCCTATGAAACTATTATTAACAAGTATATAAATAAAACATGTAAAGACTTGATGCATCCCAAGAGTTGAGGTCAAGAGTCAAAAGGCAGCGCTGGGGAAAAGATGCGATCTTTCATAAGGATCAGCTGGGCCTAAAGTCACGTCCCCACTTGGGAAGTCAGCAAATATATAAGAGAATAAATTCTTCAAGGAAAAGAGGATCATCATCGCTGGGAAGAACAAAGGATCGCTGATGGAGAATAGAAAGACGGGCTGGTTCTGCAGTTCGATTTAAAAGGTAAGTGACTATTGTCTACATAAATAGGTAAGTCAAAATATATGTTAAGATTAATCAAAGGTGAATAGATAAAAATGAATGGATGTTTAAGAGTTTGATAATATGTGTATAATTAACATATATATATAAAATAGGGTTGCTGTATATACATGGTAATTCATATGTTTGATAAATAAATTATTTGTACTGAGGTATTTACCTAATCAATGTGATCTATTGATGTTCTTTGATAAATTCACGTTTCTATAAATTCTCATAGCATAGTATAGTTATGAACAACTTGTTAGTATGCTAATCATTAGGTGCAATTGTTTTTATCATCAAACAACCATGTAGATGGTTGAGGGGACGAACCGATGGGTTGAGCAGGTGCTAGAGGGTTTCTAAGTACCCCACCCACAATGATGATTGGTGGTCTACCATTGTTGGGCCTAGAGGGATCGTCATATCCGCTCTTGGGTTTGGAAGGAGCACTCTATAGGCATCCCATTGCAGCCATCCTATTCAACCATACCTATGATTGAGAAAACAAACAGTAATAACTTTAGTAGGGTATTATTAAGTAAGTCATAATAATTGGATGAAATTGCACAATCAATTGTTGTTTAAATAGAGCTAATACAATTGGTCTTAAGCTAAGTCAAATATAATTCAATTCTTTTCCCTTATTTCTTGCATTATTTGTTGATAGGATCAATCTTAAATTAAGGGTCATTACATGGGGGTTTGGGGGTAGCGACCCCAATGGGGTTGAGGGGTAGAGCCCCACCACCAAGCTGAAATTAAGACTTTAAAGACCACATAAACCTTCATGGTGCACATCATTTTTTTAATGATTTCTTAAGAGGCAAAAGCAACGCTTATAAAGCCAAAAGACAAATTTTGGAGTGTTTAACGGTTAACCAATGTATGCTAGCATGTGAATAATGCTTAGGACCAACCAATTAAGAGACCCCATCTAATTGCACATTGAAAGTTGAGAATGTTGAACCCAATTGATCACTGAGCCTAGATAGTATTACAAACACTAAGAAATATTTTGATCATGAAAATAGTGTTCAATATCCCCATATTCTAGGAATGCACTTTCATCTATTTCACCAATCTGTATGAGGAATTCCTTGTTTTTGCCAAAGTCATAGTTAGAGGAAGAACCAACTATAGTGTCTTTGGTCAAACTCTAAGAATAACCCCAATTTTGTTCGAGGCAAAACCACATTCCAATAGGTTGTACGACGGATGATGGAGTAAAAAATAATATGGTGCAACAATAGGCAACATGTTGCACCAAGAGCCATACGATAGGCTTGTAAGGAAGGCAATACGATGATGGATGAAGGTGTTGTACAATGATAGGTGTGTAGGGTTCATACAATGTACAACGAACAAGCGTGTAGGGTTTGTATTATGCATGATAGCCTCAATGAACAAGTTTTTTGGGTTGTATGATTTGTAGAGGATTTTCTAATTGTAGGGGTCATATTATGTGCAAGAATCGTACAACAATGGTGAGTAGGACAGATTGATAGGAGGGTCGTATGAAGGTAATTATGGACCACACAATGGTTTGTAGAAGTATACAAAATTGGTTGTTACGATAGGTTTAGATGAAGGTTGTACGATAGGAAATAGGGACCGTACATTGGTTTGTGGAATTTGTACGACAGGTTGACAGAGAGATCGTACAATGCATGAGAGATAAGTTTGTGTTAAAGTATTATTGTAATATTTAATGGTCATCTTAGTTGCTAGTTTACTTTATTTAGTTTATAGTAACTTTCTGTTTATTGTATTTGTTTGCTTTAGTTCACAATTGTTTCTTTTTAGAAACATCGTCTTGTACTTTATTATTTAAGGAGTATTCTTCTCATTTGTTTAATACGAATATCAAATATCAATTGTCATTTAATGGTATTAGAGCTTAGGCTCATTTTTTAACGATTTTTTTTTAGCAATAAAAATTTGTGTTTTCTTAAGAAATTTTTGGAAAATTTCTTAGATGTTTTTGTTTGATTTTTTGATGAAAATTAAGGTTTTGTTTTTGGCAAATTTTTTACAAAATTTGTGGTAAAGTTTTTTTGTACAATTTTTTTAAAAGAAAAATCGTGGGTTGTTGGAAATTTTCATGAGGGTTTACTGCTGTAAATTGTGAAAATTTTCAAGGTCTGAGAATTGCAGCTCTGTTTGTGCAGAAGTTCGAGGGTTTTTACCTTTGAAAAGATTGCGGATTTTTAAAGGGTGAAATTGCGTTTTTTTTATTTTTGAGCAGAATTGTAGGTTTCTTTCTGCTAAAAATGCGCGACCTATTATGTGCCTCTTACGGCAGATTTTTTCTTAAAATTGTGGATTTGTTACACGGATTCTACAACCTGCACAAAGGTGATTTTTTTTTTGAGTTTCGACGTCCTGTTCCTCACACCCGAGCTCTCTGTGCCTTGCGTGATTTTTGCTAGCGAGTTTGTTGGTATTTCTGGGCGATTTTTCTGATTCGCTCGACAGGTTGTTTGTTGTTTGGCATGGATAGGGTTATGTCTATATAGTGCCAGGGTTTTCTGCTCATTTTTTTGCTGAAAAACGTGGTTTCAAACTGCTGCCAGAGTTTTTGAATTTTTTTTCCTAAATTTTGTTTTTGCCTTTTCTGTCGCCTAGGGCGAAGTCTAAGTTTTTTGCTTATTTTTGGATAAAATTGTGGGTTTTTAAGCCTCTGTTTGACGTTTTACCTCGTTTTTCATGTTTTTGGAAAATGAAAGGAATGGCATCTATGCATTCTGAGCAAGAGTCTACCTCTTGTGCATTGATGGCCAAGAGACCAGCAGATCATGTCAAATCATTTGCGTGGCACATTGATTCTGGAGCCTCTCGACATTTCACAAACAAGAGAGATTGGTTCATGGAGTATAAGGCTTGCTCCTTGCTCCGATTCCATCATCTTTGGTGGTGGCGAAGAGTATATAGTTGTCGGCAAGGGCAACGTTCAGATCACGTCTGGTGGGAGAAATTTAATATTTCTCAATGTATACTATGTTCTAGGCATGGAGCTCAATCTGCTCTTGGTGAGTCAGATTATGTGACATTGTCTGAATTTGTGAAATATGCTAACCAAATTTTTCGAAGAATTAACACAAGATAACCAGCAATAGATGATTGGATTAGCGTTAGCCCCAAATTAAAAATCTGAACTTGAATGGAAGATACTGAACTTGAACTGAAGAAACTGAACTTGAATGGAAGAACTACTCAACGTCAAGAATGTGCACTCAAGATCCCACTGAGGGCGAGGTGCTAACATATGACGGAGTCTAAGAAATTGAAATTATAAACTATTAGGCGGATAACCAGCCATGAGAAACAATTCCACGCTACCACCAAACAGTGGGGGGAAAAGATTACAAATTAAAGCAATTCATCCGCTGCGGCGGGCATCCACAATGCTGTGGGTATTCACCACTTTGAAGTGGGTATAAGAGAGTTACAAAACAGTTTGTCCACACTGGCGGTAAACCATCCAGGGGTAATTTAATGATAGAACAGAAAAGTAATTGCAGAACTAAAGATTGGTTGGATTAGTAATGCTTAATCTCAACCTTACAAGGTAAACTCTGCAAATTACAAATTACATTGATAAAGAATGAACCTTAGATATTAGCATGAACTTTTACAATGATATAACTCTCAAAAACTGAAGTAAATGATCATAAACTGGAAGTTGCAACAATCTGATATAAAAATCAGAATTCTGGAAATTCAACCAGCAAACTGTGAAATCATAAAAATGCTCATAAGTTGATCAATTTACCTCCGAATAATGTGAAATCAGTTGCAGATGTTTTCTAGAAGAGGGGCGCCCAAGATGCAAATCAGAAACCATCCAGAAAGACTCCCATTTATTTAGCACGCATCCCAATGCCCATCAAAATGGTACGGCCTCCTCAAGAAATCGATTTTGCAAGATAAAAATAAACACTTGGAATTAAATTCCAATACTTTGTGGAAAGTGGCGCCTTGAGTCAATAGATGGATTGCCAAAATACCCAGAACATATAAAAATTCACTCCAAAAGATATGAACAAAAATCAGATTCAGCTATGTAAAAACCAGGAAACCAGAACTGTGAAAAAACTCCAAAATCTTAAATCTTTGATGCTCAATCTGCTAGTCTGAAGTTGAGAAGCAGCAATGTAACCAACTAGGTGTTATATTGCAAACACGAAATTGGATGAAAAGGCTAGGAGGTAGACATCCTCGAAGCAATATGTCAATTGTCATTTCGACAGCATAACTTTAGCATAATTTTCATAGATGAAATGCTGGAGCAAAAGCCTTCAATAAATAAGAGCTCACCAAAACTCTTCAATTGCCTGAGAAGCAGCTCAAAAGACACAAGAGACCTTTCCCATTCCCAAAGACCAATCAACTTCTCAAGTGGCGTCCCAAAAGCCTCCAAGAATTTCACTTTATTCAAATAATATAAAAGTGGCGTCCACTTTTGCTCAAGGAATAAAGTTCTTAATAAAATTAATAAAGCTCTTTATGAAGGCATACCCTTCATGGCCCCACTTTTAAAAACAGCTTATCTCCTTAGGCCAAGGGGGTGTCAACAGTGAATTAAAACATAATGCCTTTAATTAAATATTTTTCACCAAATAAAGCTCTCTGAAGACCAAGCCAATATAATAACAACTGCTCCAACTGAGAAGGACTAAGAATGGACAACTGCAACTGCCACAACTAGCATTTACTAAAAATAGTAAATAACATGAAATGCCACAAAACTCCAAGCCAAGAAACCCTAATTTCACCTCATTCCAGTCTACGGGTTCCGGAATAGACTGATGAATCAAAGAAGAGCGTATGGCCAAAATGGGGACATTACAATTTGGACATCATCTTTAGTTCACACAAGTGCTGAATTATTGATAAGGAGTCCAAGAGAACTGTGGTAGTTGGGCTCGAGGATCATGGTTTGTATCGACTGGTTGATATTGGAGATTCTTAGGAGCATGCAATGGCTACAAAGAGTTCATCTATCAGCACTCTTTGGAATTAGCAGTATGGGCATCTCAACATTGCCTACCTCTCTCAGTTGGCTCGAGAGAATTGGGTAGAAGGCTTACTTGAGATTCAACAACAGACACATGGTGTTTGCGGAGCTTGCCAAGCAAGGAAGCAACATTGTACTCCATTTTCAGATGGAAAGTATTGGAAAGTATCCAAGGTTCTATAGTTGGTTCATGCAGATGTTCGTGGACCAATGAATACTGCATCGGTCACTGGTGCTAGGTATTTCCTCTTGTTTGTTGATGATTTCAGTAGAAAAATGTGGGTGTATTTCCTCAAGGCAAAGTGATACGTGTTTAATGAATTTCAGAAGTTTAAGGCATTAGTTGAAAAAGAATTAGGATGTCAAATCATAACTCTTAGATTAGATAATGCATGTGAGTTCTATTCAAACCAATTAACCAACTTTTGTGCTAAACACGACATCAAGCGTTATCTTACCACACCCTATACCCCTCAGCAGGATAGAGTTGTTGAGTGGAGGAACCATACAATTACGGAAATGGCCTATTCTATGCTAGAGAATAGAAATATTCCCAAGAAGTTTTGGGCTGAGGTAGTGTATATTGCAGTATACCTTCTTAATCGGTCTCCCACATAGGTTGTCAAGAAGATGACCCCAGAGGAAGCATGGTCTTGGAGGAAACCAAGAATCACTTATCTTAAGGTTTTTGGTTCGACTGCGTATGTTTGGATTCCAGATTCCAAGAGGACCAAGCTAGATTCCAAGAGCCAGAAGTTGATGCTAACAGGATATAGTGACAATCATAAGGCCTATCGGCTGATTGATGCAGACACTGATCGTTTGACATTCAGCAAGGATGTTGTGTTTGATGAGGAAGGTGGGCCCTTTTTTGTTCTCTTCTCCCATCAAGAGTCCTGAGGATTAGCCTCTGAAGACTAAGGATTTGGATGTTAAGCTTCCATTAGCTCCACTTGAAGGGAGGGATTATGATAATTCTGACACTGTGGAATCTCCTAGGCACGACCCTATACCAACAGATTTCCCTCAAGATAACCTGGATTAACATCCAAATGATATTAAGCCAGGCAACCCAACTCATGATGATGATCATCCTGATTTGGAGGAAGATGCATCTCCTCCTCGTCCTAAGTGGTGGGTGAAGCTCATTGGTGATGTTCATGATGATGAGCTTGTCGAGGGAAGATTGTCTAGATGTAAGAGCAAGAAGAACACAATGAACTTTGCTCTTATGGGCAACATTTAGAGTGTTTACGAGTCCCAAGATTATTCGGAGGCGAAGGGTAAACTTGAATGGGAAAAGGCTATGGATTGTGAGCATCATAGTCTTTTCAGAAGAACAACACATGGGTACTGCCAGATCATCCACCAGGGAAGAAACTAATTGGCTGCAAATGAGTCTACAAGGTGAAATACAAAGCTAATGGAACACTGGATAGATACAAGGCTCGATTGGTGGCTAAGGGGTTCTCATAGAGAGAAGTTATTGACTATTAGGAGACCTTTGCTCCCACAGCAAAGATGAGCACCATCCAACTTGTCCTAGCCATGGCAACACACTTTGGCTGGAAGGTCCACCAGATGGATGTGAAGAGTGCCTTCCTCAATAGAGATTTGGAGGAAGAGTTCTACATGACGCAACCTCCTGGTTTCAAGGTTGCAGGTAAAGAGCACAAGGTATGCAGGCTATTGAAGGCTCTTTATGGCCTAAAGCAGGCACCCAGGGAAAGATTGACAAATACTTGATTGCATAGCGGTTTCAGAGGAGTACCTTAGATGCAAATTTGTATGTCAAGAGCACTGGTAGTGATATCATCCTTCTTGTTATCTATGTGGGTGATATCATGATTCATCATTACTGGCAGTGGGTTACATTTGTTTGAACAAAATATGTCAAATTTGTGTCAGGCATTTGATATGACAGACTTGGTTCTCCTACACTATTGTCTTGGTGTAGAAGTTTGGCAGACAGGTGGCAGTATCTTCATTTCTTAGTCAAAGTATGCTAGGAGTTTGCTAGAGAAATTTAGATGGAAGATTGCAAAATCTCATCCACTCCCATGGATGAGGGGCAAAAACTTTCAGCCAAATCAGACTCACCAGTGGTGAATGAGTCGGCGTTCAGGTACCTAGTGGGCAGCCTCATCTATCTTATTGCCACTAGACCTGATCTCAGTTTTGTTGTGAGCTACATTTCTCGTTTCATGATTGGCCCTAAGGAAGAACATTGGGTTGCAGCGAAGTGAGTGATGCGATATGTGAAAGGGACACCTGACTTTGGCATTCTGTATAGCAGATGCAAAGATCCTAGGTTGGTTGGTTTTATAGATTCAGATTGGGTAGGTTCAGTTGATGACAGGAAGGCCACTTCTGGGTATGTTTTTAGTCTTGGTACGGGTGTAGTCACATGGACAAGCAAGAAGCAGCAGGAAACAGCTATTTCCTTGACTGAAGCAGAGTATTGAGGAACAATTAAGGTAGCATGCGAGGCAGTATGGCTTCGAAGGATGCTTGTTGACATGCAGATGTCTCAAGCAGGGCCTTCACCCTTGTTTTGTGACAATCAAGGGGTGCTAAAGCTTGCCAAGAATCCAGTCTTCCGCGAGCGAACCAAGAATGTTGAACTTCATTGTCACTTCATCCGCTAGTTTGTTGAAGATGGATCTGTGATGTTGCAGTATGTTCCGACTGAGGATCAGATTGCAGACATTCTTACCAAGTCCCTTAGTCCAGATAAATTTGTAAAATTTTGGGGTAAACTTGGTGTAGTTAGTAGAATGACAATTAAGGGAGGGTATTAAAGTATTATTGTAATATTTAATGGTCATCTTAGTTGCTAGTTTACTTTAGTTAGTTTATAGTAACTTTTTGTTTATTGTATTTGTTTGCTTTAGTTCATGATTGTTTCTTTTTAGAAACATCATCTTGTACTTTATTATTTTAGGAGTATTCCTTACCTTTGTTTCATAACGAATATCGAATATCAATTATCATTTCAATTTGTATGACAATATTTATAGCAAGTTGTACAAATACAATAAGGTCAAATCATGCAATGGTAAAAAATTGCAAAAAAATTGAAAATTTTGTATTAGTACGTTGTATGGTGAAGGGAAAACTAAGTTGTATAGTGGGGGAAGACATGAGTTGCACGGTGGTAAAATAAAGTGGTTTAATAGTTATTTTTTTAAACTTGAACTTTTATTGTTTTCATTATTTTTTTGATCTTATGATGTGGGGCCCACCTAGTCTTTTGCACTTTGATTGCAAAATCTTTTTGTTTGATATTTTTTCCTTTGTCATAATTTTGTTGTAAAGTTGATTTGACTTGACAACAAGTATTTGTTTGCTCCAAATTAAATATTTTAGTATTAGTACTCTAAGACGTATTGTCATTAATTTTGTGACCTTTGGTAAAGTCGGGTGCCTTTTTTGGAATTGAAAGTGTTATCTTTTGTGAAACTTGTATTGCATCCGACACACATAAACTGTCCAACCTTTTGCTGATCTTTGTAGCTTCAATAAAATTATAGTTTGACATAAGACTTCATAGTCCATTTTCCAATGAAATAAGTCGCGAAGAGAATTTGTTTCATTTTCCAAACATGATTGTAATTCCAGAATCCCTTTGCCATTGGTTCCTATAGACCTTGATATTGCTTCTTCGTCCATTCTTCTTGGGAGTTCGATTCTGACAAATCAAAGGAAGTTGCTTACTCACTAACTGTTTGGTTCTTCAAATTGATTATATGCTTTCGACCCTAGTTTGCTATATTGTATTCTTTTTCTAGTTGTCATGTCCCCAAAATCGTGACACTTAAAAAGCATACCTAAAACTATTAACCAATCGAGTATCGTTATAATTATAATTGTCAAAGACAATATTATAATTATAAACATTAAATAACGTTCTAAATATTAAAATAATATTATAATTATTATGGTATAATAGAGATTGAAAATATATAACATAAAATGGTCTTATAATTATCGAATATAAAATTATAAATACTTTAATCATTTATGCACAATAAATATATAAATATTGACAGCTTAAATAAATATTAAATATATATAAAATGAGGTTAAAACACAAATATAATTATAAATATCAAAATGATTTAAATAAATCATTATGATGTAATAGAAATTAAAATATAAAAAATTAATATAAATACATGTTAAAGAAATAAAAGATCCCTACATCGAACTATGGCCAAGGCGTTATAAGGAAGTCGGCCTTATAGAGTCTATGAGGTGGAATCGTGGAGTTGATTGGACTCCTATCTGCTGGCATGTTATGAGATAAGTCACGGCCCATATGTCTATCAAAGGAGACAAGAGAGTTTATGCTGATAGGAGTTGTTAAAAATAACCATCGGGAGCTGTCTATCTATTGTTAAGTCCAAGAGTGATGACTCAACACTGCTTCAGAGTTCCCAGGCTTTATATTGGATGACGTGGAGGTGCAAGGTGGTGTAGCATATATGCAACAATTGCAAAGTGCTGATGATATTTAATAGTTGTTTATGGATTGCACAGATTAAGGCAGGATGTTGGTGTGATCTTCTCAGTAACTGTTTGACGAAATGCTTGAGAGGACCACTTGGTAAATTGGGAAAAATTATACATTAGCAGGTCAATACAGGAGATAAGTAACTTTGTTATCAGTACTTGGTAATTAGAAAATGCGTTAAAGTCAGTCAAAGACAACTAAATGAAAATAAATAAATATTCAATAATAAGTGAAGGAGTTGACAATAGTTAGGACTGACACGTATACCTAATATATATATATATATATATATATATATATATTTCTGAGTGAGAATTGCACTTAAAATATATTAAGAAGAGAAATTATGAAGAATAGGAGAAATTCCTGGTTTCTAGAATATATGCATATGCTAAGGGAGATATTTAGTAATAAGAATGAAATATTTATATCAATTTTGATCTTATTAGATATTATCATTGAAATTTATTGATCTCTAACGCCTCTAATGTCTCTTTGAGAAACACTTTGAACACAAGATTTAGGTTTAAGTGCTTCCACTAGAAAGGGGACATTACACTAGTTGTGATCACCTTTGGTTACTACCAACCAACCTTGATCCAACAATGTGCCATATCCTTTCTTCTGTTATGAAATGACCACAAAATTCTACAAAAATGCTTAGGCTCCAGTAATTACCTTTTGGCTCATTAAAACTCCAACTACCTTAATACCTTGTTGATTTGCACGCATTGGTTGAAAAGTTGGGGGCCAAATGGTTGGCTTGCCTAGATTTCTCCAAGTGTCTTCTGGAAGTACATTCACACCAGATCTGCCATTAACAATTATATTGCTGAGATTCCTTCCACGGATCTCCATATTCACCACCACTTGTTTCTTTGCTGTGTTAACTGTTAGTACCATTGGATCAATTACTTGGTTGCCTAACAATGGAGGTTTATCTATTGGGTTTGCAATCTTGCCAGATTCCAAATGTAGCATGCTCCATCTCATTGTTCCTTGATACAATAGCCTTTCAAATTTAAAGAATATTATGTAATAAATCCAATACTTTAACTAGTACTATAGTTTGAAGTACTTGCCTTGTAATATTTGTACTAAATTGTAATTGATTTGTTATCGTACTCCATTTGCATTTGAGTGGTGTTGTTTATTAGCCATAACATTCTCCACTTTGGCCCTTGCTTCACGAAGCTTTTCTTTTTTTGTATGTGGGTTCGAGTACACAACCTTCTTTGCTTGGCTGCAAGTAACAACCAATAGTTCATTATGCTTTTCTTTAATCATGTTGACATTGTCCTTTTGCTTCAAACATCTGATGTCTTCATGGTCTCTAGGTCCACACCATTTGCACAATAGTTGCAATTTGTCTTGCTTGTGCTGGTAGTCTCACCAAGTGTGCTCATTTATTCAATTGTCAGCTTTGTATGATCAAATGTCCTTTGGGGTTGTATTGTATTTGGTTTCAACCTCCTCTTTGATTTCAATTCCACCTAGAGATGCGTTTTTGTGGCTTCGGTGGAATGGACCGCTGTCTTTGTGTAAAGAGTACTTGTGTTCTTTTGGTCTTCAAATTATATGGGTACTCTTTTATGGAATGATCCATGACCTGGCAAATCTCACAAAATATTTTTCTAGGATAGGTACCTTTGGTGTGACCTTCACTTTTGCACTCAATATGTCGTAGTTCATTAGTTTTTTAGCTGTTTTTTTCTTTGCCTTCAATGCTTTCATTATATGAAGCATGTCCCTTTGAAGTGCTTGTACCATTCTTGATTCATTGTCACTGTTGTCATCCAAACTTCCATCTTTTTGTGTTTTTTGTTTACTACTCTATTTGATAAAATAAATACATGAACTAATAATAGAAATGACAATGCATACCACATATAGGAGTAAAATGTATCTTTTTTCGCACATGAAAATATTATAGAAGAAGATCAAAGATGGTCGGCCAAGGATCAAAGTTGATCCAACTATATCACACTACTTTCCTTGATGAAACACAATCTATTTAAAGGACCTGACGATTGCCAAGAACACAATCGTCAACCAATCAATGCTTATAACTACCCGAAGTTGACAACCAATTAATACAATACATTGTCAGATAACCAATTTTATTGAAACATAATAATAGACATTGTACACTAACTACATCATCCCCCCCAAAAGAAAAAGTCATCTTCTAGATGACAAGAAAGCATCAAGGAACATTAGGGATGACCTTCCAAAGTGATGATGATATTGTGGACAAGGACTTGTAAACAAACTTGGAAGTGCACTTTGCAAACTTGGGCTTGGAGTGTACTTGGAAATTCAAACGAGTGCAATGGGGGTTTGGGGGTAGTGTCCCTCACGGGGTTCGGGGGTAGTGCCCCTGGTGCACTCCCTGTTGCGATATAGGGTGGGGTCAAGGGGCAGAGTCCCTGCCACCAAGCCCAATTTAAAACCTTCAAAACCGCACAAAACTTCTTGGTGCACATTGTTTTCATGATTTTTTAAGAGGCAAAAAACAATGTTGCCAAAGCCAAAAATTAGAGATTTTGGAGTGTTTAACGAATGTATGCCAAGATGTGAATAATGCTTCGGACCAACCAACCAAGGGACCTCATCTAATTGCACATTAAAACTTTTGAGAATAGACTCTTGCTGAAAATGGTTCGTGGGAATAGACTTTTGTTGGGACAATTGAAGGGTCGAACAATTGAGTCATACGGTGGAAGTAGAAGAGCAAGGTGGCGAGCTGTCTCTTTGTTATATGTGGAATGACCGTGCAGTGTAGAGAATAACCCAGGCCGTATGGTGTGAAAAATGAGAGGTCATATGATATAAAAGAATGTAATGACTGTATAGTGTAGAGAAAATGGCAAAGGCCATATAGTGTGGAAGAGTGCAAGAGTTGTATGGTGCATACCAAGGGTTGTATGTTATAGTCAAGTTGCCATTGTACGTTGTAGTAAATATGCGGCTGTACGTTCAATCGTCGTTGTACGTTGTTGTCAAGTTGCCACCATACATTTTCAAGTCATTGCTGTACATTATTCTCAATTTGTGGCTGTACCATGTCACCTATGAATTATTTCTGTACTACAACATGTTTTACAGGCTGTACGATGTAGTAGAAAACTGTGCAAGGCCATACGATGCAAAGGAAGAATGTGCAAGGTCGTACATTGAGAGTTGATGTTGTACAGTGGAGAAGATTGTTGATGCCATACAATGTAAACAAGTTGATCATTGACGACATACGGGAAAAAGAAATGCCAGTGTCTTTTGGTATAAACAAGTTGTTTCATGATGTCGTACAGTGAAGAGAAGATTCAGTCTACTAGGGGATCTTGTACAGTGTGATAGTGGTTTGGCCATACAGTGGAAACATTATGCCCTCACCATGCTCTGTGATTTGAAATAGTCCATATGGTGCAACTTGATGGAGTCTGTTGAATGGATGAATGTCTTTGTTGTACAATATGAACATTAAATATTAGCTGTACAATGAAGTTTATACCCTTCGCCAATTGATGCCGTACTAAATATGCTTTCCATGCTATGTGTCTTGTAGTTCGAAGCAAATGGGGTTGTGCAATCTTTAACTTTTGATGGTGCCATACAATGTGGTTGTACAATGGCCTCATATATTGTTGTATGATGTAGATTGGCAACCGTATGATGCATACTGAGGGAAAAGCCAACTGTATGACATGATTCTTTTCTTGCCATGTAAATGAGTTATTGTCTTGCCATATGATATGTTTGGACCTTTTAATTGTAAGAGAGCTTTATAGTCGGGCCTTCTATGTAGTCAGGCCTTGTAGTCAAGATTTTTAATGTACTCGGAGGCGTACCATTACTAATTTTGCATTCTTCTACAAAGTCGAATACCTCTACTGCGATTGTCGTCTTTTGCAAACCATGGATTGCATTTGGCACACAAACTATCCAACTTTTCCAAATCATTTTTCATCAGTTGCTCTTCACTAAGGGTTGTGGCTTCGAGAAAATTACAAGTCAATGAAAATACCTCATAGTCCTCCATTTGCCAATGAAATAGGCCACGTAGAGAATTTGTTTCATTCTTTGAGCATGATTGTAATTCTAGAATCCCTTCGTCATTTGGTTCTATTGGACCCAAGTCATTCTTCTCTCTCTGAATCTAATGAATTAGAGGAAGTTGCTTCCTCACTTATGGCTTGGTTCTTTGAATCAATTGCATGTTTTCGACCCTTGTTCTCAGTGGAGATTGTATTATTTTTCTAGCTATGATTGGCTTTTGTTTCTTTCTTCCTTAATGAAATGATCAGAAAGTTCAACAAAAATGCTTGGGTTCCAATAATTACCTTTTGTCCCATTAAAACTCCAAGTACCTTAATACCTTGTTGATCTACACCCACCAGTTGAAAAGTTGGGGGCCAAATGGTTAGATTGCGCAAACTTCTCCAAGTGTCTTCTGAAAGTACGTTCACACTAGACCTGCCATCAATAATTGTATTGGTGAGATTCCTTCCAAAGATTTCCATATTCATCCCCGTTGGTTTCTTTGCCGTGTTAACTATTAGTAACATTGGATCAATCACTTGGTCGCTTGACAATGAAGGTTTAGTTATTGGTTCTTCATCCTCACCAGATTTCAATTGAGCTGTAGCATGTATTTCCTCATTTTCCCTCGATACAATAGTATTTCGAAGTTCAGGAATACATTGTCATAAATCCACTACTTTAACTGGTACGGTAGTTTGAAGGTACGGTAGTTTGAAGTACATGCCTTTTAATTTTTTTTTTGGATTGTAATTGATTTGTTACCGTACTTGAATTTGTATTTGAGTGGTGGCTTTCATTATCCATAACATTCTCCACTTCAGCCCTTGCTTCATGAAGCCTTTCTTTTTCTGTATGTGGTTCTAGGTATATAGCTTTCTTTCTTGGGTGTGAGTAACAACTGGTACTTCATTATGCCTTACATCAATCATGTTGACACTAGCCTCTTGCTTCAGGCATCCAATGCCTTCATGGTCTCTAAGTCTACACCATTTGCACAATAATTGAACTTTGTCCTACTTGTTCTAGTATTCTCTCACAAAGTGTCCCCATTTGCTACATTGTCAACATTGTATGATAGGGTGTCCTTTGGGGTCATAGTATATTTAGCTTCGACCTCCTCTTTGATTTCAATAGCTGCTTGGAGATGCATTCTGTGGCTTCGATGGATTTGCTCCTCTCCTTGTGTAAAGAGTACTTGTGCAGTCTTGGTCTTCAAATTGTATGGGCTCTCCTTTATTGAATGACCCATAACTTGGCAAATCTCACAAAACATCTTTCTAGGATAGTTACCTTTTGTGTGCCCCTCAATTGTGCACTCAGTACACCATAGTTCGTTAGTTTCTTTGTTGGTTTCTTTCTTTGCCTTCAATTTTTTTATCATTCAGAGCATGTCCCTTCGAAGTGCTTGTATTGTTCCCGATTCATTGTTACTATTGTCATCCAAGCTTTCATCTTCCTTTGTTTTTCTTTTACTACGCGAGGACATTTTATCTTCACTTTCTATGTCCATTACCCGATTGTAGGGCTTCTGAATAGGACGAGGGTGGTACTGTTGACGGGTGTTTTATGACCGCACCAACACAGAATAAAGTTTCCCAACGGTCACTCTATCCTCTCTTGAACAAAGTTTCTTGCATGCTAAAATTGTGAGAAAGATCATGCATTTAACTCCAAGGTTCCTTCATGTAGTGGATAGTCTTAGTTGGCTTGATGTGATTTGCTAGTAATCTCAAGGGGTTCTTACATAATTGTTCAGCTGACGATCAAAGAGAAAAGGGATTTTGTGGAATTCGAATGTAGCACAAGTTTCCTAAACTAACCAAAAATGTACTGAATTGAATGGTTGCAGGGATTAGAAAAGCTATGGACTAATCTACACGCGAGACGTGGAGATCAACTTTCACAAGCCTCAACTAGACTCCGCTTTGCCTCACTTCAGACATCTTCCATAGAACTGGTGCAATCTTCAAGGGGAGTAACTAGAAATGTTCAGATTGCAATTCAACAATGAAGACGCCGTCACAACAACACATACCAACATGAAGATCATTATCGAAGTTAAGTCCACACTATTCCAGTTGGCCACGCAAGGCGAACCCACCATCAGTGAGCCCGCTAGTGGTATGGATAAGCGACGCTTGCTCAAATTAAACACCACATTCCACAACTATCATCTATTTGCATGAAATAATATCTATTTTACTCTAAGCTACTTTAAGAATCTATGTGAATTGGAAGGACGAAGAAGCCTCGCTAGCTACCCACAACAAAAGATGAAACCACCATCAATGATAACTCTTTTTATTATGAGAGTGTTCACAACAACTTCTTACAAAGCATTCAATAGAAAACTTTCCTTCCTCTCCAATCTAAGCTATGCTACCAATCTATGCTATCTCTTTATGCTTTGTCTCTAATCTTCTAATCTATTCTAATGATCCTATCTATGAAGTACAAATGAGGGGGGATGCCCCTTTTATAGTTGGCCCATTCCAATGGATGGCTCAGATTGAATTACAATGAAGGGCTCAGATCGAGCCACATAAGCCCTAGTCAAGATTCTGCCCTAAAAACTGCCAGAAAGTGGAGGAGTGGGGGTAATAAATGAGCACAGAATGCCCACTCTCTCCTTTTGACCACTATGAGCAATTAATGCCCACTATCTTCCAGAAGATTCACGTCCAGAAACACGTTCCCATTGTTCTTCTCTTTGACCGTGAATTTGATGAATCTGGCCAGTACTGTGTCAACTTCTTGAACTGAGATGGCAGGCATGTTCTCAATCTGAAACTCCAAGACTGCAACTTCTTTCTCCTGCTTGTTGATGATTTTCCTCCTTGATGCCATTGCATTTTGGGTTGTGCGAAGTATGCTGGAGAACACTTTCTGAATCACTGCCGGAGAAGGACCTCACACTTAAGAAGAATTCATCTACTTTGTCCTTCACTCCATCCTGTTGTTATTTGTTAACTTTGAAGTGCTCGAAAATGATTTTTTACGCCTGTGCCTTAATTATTTCTCCATCCTTGATCTTGAAGGATTTTCTAGTGTTGGGCTCGATCATTTCTTCCTTGCCACCTACCTCCCCTACATTTAGATTCTTGTGGAGGAATTTCAACACATAGCTATTTCTTCCAACATCTCCCTTCATGGCTTGGGGGCGAATGAGACATTGTGGAGGAATTTCAAACATGTAGCTTTTCTCCTTCCAAGGTTGTAAGGTTGTTCTGGAGTATTTGTTCCATCACCTCTAGTTATCACGCTTTGGTCGCGGCGTTCATCTTGCACAACAAATAAAGAGAAGAGCATCAAAACACTTTATAATATAAATTCAATTTACTTACCTGATATCCATGTTTTGATCTCCAAGGTTGATCTCTAGATCTAATAAAATTCATCATTTTTGTCTAGCACAACTTTTGCCTCTATAACTTTTCATCATGGGCACGTTTAACATCCTGATGTTTTCATCTTCTTGCCTAAGTAATTTCATTCACTATCCTGTCCATCTTCTCTCGAGAGCTTGATGCTTGAGTTTCACTTCGTCCTGAGGGAGTCTTCTTTTACTTTCATGACTTAGACAAAAATCAACCCCTCTTGAGCTTAGGCGCATTTGACCCCTTCTGCCTTCCTATTCTACGGCTTAGAAAATTTTATCCATCTGAGCCTTAGGAAATTTTATCTCTCCTTAGAAAATTTTATCAATCATAAGGCAGGCATCCATTTTGAAATCCCAAGCCAAGGCGTAATGCTTCATAATTTATTTAGAAAATATTCAAGAACTCCCCTTAGAAAATATTTCTCGACTTTACATATTTATGGGTGCACATGAAGGGGTTCATTTAATTTTTTTACACCCTTGAAAAATATTTTTCCTTAATGTTTATTTTATCCTCTCTCTCTTGGGAAATTTCTTTCTTCAACATACTTCCTGCTCTGGGCGCATATCAGAGGGTCTCAGACAACTTTTGTGGCTTAGAAATTTTTTCTACAGCTTGCTTCATGAGAAGGGCGCATTTAGAAGGGTGAAGTTTTTACTTCATGCCTTAGAAAATAAAATTTCACATCTTCTCTTGAGTTGGGCGCATCTAGACCCATGTTGTTCCATCTTCAATTACTTAGGAGATTCTCTTCATCCCAAACCCCTTGGGCACACTTGGAGGAGTTTACTCTTATTTTCTTTGCCTTAGAATAATTTCACCTAACATTATTAACCTAGGCACATTTGCCACCTTGTGCTTTTGCTTCCTTGCTTTAGATAATTTCTTAGCCAACATATTATTCTTTTCTTACCTTGGGCGCATATGACCCCTTGCTCTTTCATTTTCGGTGCCTTAGAAACATTTTCTATCTCAACACCTTTCAAGGGCGCATTCATCACCTCTTGTTGCTAGGGCGCATTCAAGGGGGTCTACTTTTGTTTTTTGACTTAGAAATTTTTTCATGTTCCCCCTCTTCATGATGGGCACATTTGGACCCTTGTGGTTTGATTTTCATGCCTTAGAACCTTTTCACTTCTCTTTGGGCGCATATGAAGGCATTGAGTGTAGGGCGCATTCAAGGGGGTTAACTTTTATCTTTGCCTTCAAAATTTTTCACACTACCTTGATTCACCTTGGGCGCATTTGGACCCTTGTGGTTTTGTTTTCATGACTTAGCCAATTTCTCTCCAACACATTCTTCTTTGGGCGCATTCTAGGGGTTTAGCTTCCACTTTGCTTGCCTTGGACAAATTTCTAGCATCACTCCCTGCTTGGGCGCATTTAGTGGGGTGGCTTGCCAGTTTTCAACGCCTTAGGATATTTCTCCTTGCTTCTTGGCCTTGGGCGCATATGAGGGGTCCAACTTTCATTTTATGACACTCCAAGTTATTTCACCTTGATGGGCGCATTTAGGGGGGTCAGCTTCTGTTTTGACTTGCCTTAGAAACTTTTCACTAGCTCATCCAAGTTGGGCGCATTTTGATGGGGGAGCTTCCAGTTCTGCCTTACTTAGAAAAAATTTCCTTGCCTCCCTCTTAGATGGGCGCATCTGAGGGGTGCTACTTCCATTTCCAAACACTTAGAGAATTTTTTTCAAGCCACCCTCCTTGGTAAGGGCGCATTTTGGGGGTCAACTTCCAGTTTTCAACCCTTAGCAAAATTTCTTGCATGCCTTCCCAACTTGGGTGCATTTCATGGGTTGAGCCTCCATTTTTCTTGCCTTGGACATATCTGAACACTTAGCCAATTCTTAGCCTGCTCGCCCTCGTTTACTATTTTTAGTAACCCCTTGGTTTTTGAACTTCTGCAATACCTCTTGACTTGAAATTTTCCCAGTGTGATCCTCATGACCTGCTTGACCCGTTCACACTTGCCCTTCGTGCTGACCTGGTATTTTTAGCCCTGTTTTGGATGTGACTTACTATAAATAATAAGTACTCGGATTGCACTCAAATTTTACCAGTGGATTGCTTGAAGGGTGCTGATCGTGATGGGATAGATCAATTTTTCACTTTTCTCGAGTTTTACCCCTTATTTTGAGTCTCGAAGTTGGAAACCCTAATCTGACTTGCATGTGCCTCAAATGACCTCCGTTTGACTCTGTTTCTGTTTCAGATTGCTTTGCTCGTGAAACTGAAGACCTGGGAGCTGCTGGAGTGAACTTGCTAAAAATAGTAAGTTCCTAAAAAAGTGACCAACCAACTGCCGGATGTGTTTGCATGTCATACTGCCCGGGAGATCTCAGAAAACCTAGAAGAACCTAGATAATTGGTCTGCATGCGAGCACCTGCTAAAAATAGCAAGTCATCAACTTGACTTGCATGTCACATCATTGCGAAGCTCTTGAAAAACCCTGAAAGATTATCTAGACATGCATTGAAAAATCCAACATGCAAAGCCTAAAAATCTCTCCCAAAGCCAGAACTGCTAAAAATAGAAAGTTGTCTGAATTTGCTTAAATTTTGTATGTAAGCACTTTGAAGTGTCTTGAATCAAATGCAACAATCAGTTTCTCAAAAATCTCAGCAGAAAAGCCTCAAATAAGGAACTTACTAAAAAGTCTCGAGAAAAGGGTCCCAAATTGCGTACTTACTAAAAATAGTAAGTTGTCAAAATTCAGTGAAAATTTAATGGGAGCCTTCCTGAAGTCTCTTGACTGCAGTGCCAAGCTCAAATTTCAATTCACTCACTCAATTTGACCTCAAAGTAGCTTGAAGAATGCAAAACCCTAATTTCATAGACTTAGCCAAAATTTCAACTTAGGTTCGAAAGATGGGCACATCCCTGGAAAGACCAACAAAACAAAAGAGAGATAGCAGCAAAATGACCCAAAAACAAAGCCAAAAGATCCGAATGGGACAAAATTTAGGGGGTCCCCATTTGAATGGGGCGATGTGTAAAAAGGTCACAATAGGTACTACCTTCATTTTTTTCTTAATGATGCCAAAAGACCTTCGATGAACCATCTTTTCTTGAGATTGTCGGTCGGTTTGGTTTTTAACTTTACAAGCAATTTTTTAAGTCTATGATTGTAGGCTCGTAAATTTTCGTGCTTACCTTGTTTTGTATAGTAAATTTTTGCTACTATTTCATTATCATCACGAAACAATTTAAACTTTTCTTCAAAGGCCTTCTTTAATCTCTCCCATGTGCTTCAACAGGCTTGGTCAATTTTTGTATACTAGTCAATCGCTACACCTCACAAGGTGGTAGGAAATATCGCGGCCAAATTGCTTTATCATCTTGCCAATTTGCTGTCTAGATTATTTCACAAGTCTTACAGTGCCTAACAAGATTCTCTGATCCGATGCCTCTAAACTTGGGCAACTTTTGCTTTTCTCCACTAGGGCTTACCATGATTTTATTCTAATGCAAACCTAGCACTTGGAATCTGCTTGCTAGGAAGTTTTGATGTGGATGTTACGATGCTTCTCTCGCACTCTAAGCTACATAGGAATCCTCAACTCTTCCCTCGACTTCAACCTTCCGCATGCTTGTTTCACCTTCAAATTTTCTTTTATACAATACAGCTTTGTTTTGGCATCTTCTCCTTTGATTAACAACCTTTCAATGCCTCGAAGGCTACTCTTGTACAATTCTGTGAAGGAATGTGACTTCGTCTCCCAACTTGCCTCGTCTAGAGAAGGTTGTCTTGACTTTTCAACTTGACCGTGTTCTTGGAAAGGGCTCTGACTTGGGAATTGTATGGTTGTATTTTTTTCAAGTGTTTCTCGTAATATTCTCCTTCATTCCCTTTGTTCGGTGATCCTTAAAGATCACCTAATCTATTGATCTTGACCACGTTGTGGTCTCTTCTTGCCTTTATTGGGTTCTAAGGGCATGAATCTCTCAAATCTGATCCGATTTCTTTAGGGCAACAGTGCCAAATGTTTACTGCTCTATCTAATAAAATAAATACATGAATTAATAATAGAGATGACAATGCATATCACATACAAGAGTAAATGTATCTTTATTCGACGTTCACACATGAAATTATCACAGAATAAGACCAAAGGTGGTCAACCAAGGATCAAAGTCGATCTGATTAGCTCACAATACTTTCCTTGATGATACACAATCTATTTAAAGGACCTGACAGTTGTTAAGTAGAACACAACTGTCAACCAACCAATGCTTATAAGTATTTGACGTTGACAACCAATTAACACAAATAACTAATACATGGTCGGATAGCCAATTTTATCAAAACATAACAATAGACATTGTACATTGACTACATTTTTCTTTTACCACTAGGGGACATTTTGTCTTCACTTTCTATGCCCATTGCCTAATTGTAGGCTTGTGCATGGGAAGAGGGTGGTACTACCTTCATCTTTTTTCTTAATGATGGAAGTAGACCTTTGATGAACCATCTTTTCTTGAGACCATTAGCCTGTTCTTTTTCAACTTTACAAGCAATTCTTTAAGTCTACGATTATAAGCTTGTTCGTTTTTGTTCTTACTTTCTTTTATATTGTAAATTTCTGCTACTATTTCATTATCATCATGAAGCAATTTAAACACTTTCTCGAAGGCCTTGTTTAATCTCTTCCATGTGCTTTGAGAGGCTTGTTTAATTTCTATATACTAGTCAATTGCTACACCTTGCAAGGTGGCTAGAAAAGACCGTAGCCAAATTGTCTTATCATCTTTCCTATTTGCTATCTGTTGATGTGATTTTTGTGACCGCACCAATCAGCAGAACAAAGTAATCCGAAGGCTACTCCATTCTCTCTTGATCAAAGAATTCCATACGCTAAGATCGCCAGAAAGTTCGTATGTTCAACTCCAAGGTTCCGAAATGCTATGGAATACCCTCAGTAGGTTCGTTGTGATTTGCTGTTTACACGAGGGGACTTACACAATTGTTCAGGATGTTTGCAGTTGATAGCAGGTTAATGATTGGAAGGGAACTTTTGTGCGAATGATTTAGCAATGAGGTATGTTTTCCTAAAACTAACCGGAAATATACTGAATTGAATGGCTGCAGGGATTATAAAATTTATGTCCTAGTCTAAATGCAAGAGGCGTTGAGCTTGACTTTAGTGAACTTCAACCGAACTTTGTCTTGCCTCACGTTGGACAGCTTCAACAAGGTTGGTGCAATCTTCAAAGGAGCAACGAAAGGTGTTCAGATTACGACTCAACAATGCAAATACCATCAAGACGATGCATACAAACACGTGAATCACAATTGAAGTTAAGTCTGAAAAGTATTCCAGTTGACCACGCAAGACAAACTTACCATCAATAAGCTTGTTAGTGGTATGGATTAAACGAAGCTCACTTAAATCAAACACAACCACCCACAACTAACTACTGGCATGGAAATGAAAAATTACTTTAGTTTTAATCCTACTTGAAGTTGAAGGGCGAAGAAACCTCACTAATTGCTCATAACAAAAGACAAATTCACCATCAATGAAACTCCTTTATTATGATAGTCTTTGTAACAATTCCTTACAAAATTCTCAAAGGGAGAACTTTCCTTCTCCTTCAAACTATGCTATGCAATGAAACTATGCTAACTCTAAATTGTCTCTCTATGCTCTATCAGAATGTTTATTCTCTAGTCTAATAATGAACAAATGAGGGGAGTTCCCTTTATATAGCTGGCCAATCTCAATGAACGGTCCAGATCAAATTACAATGGACGGCTCATATCGAGCCACCTCAGCCCTAGACTAGATTCTGCCCTAAAAACCGCTAGAAGGTGGAGTGGCGTAATTAATGAGCACAAAAATAGCATATTCCTCCTTTGACCACTATGGGCAATTAATGCCCACTATCCTTCTAGAAGATTCTCGTCTAGGATCTTGTTCCCATTGTTCTTCTCTCTGATTGCGTGAGCAACAAATCGGGCCAGCACTGCATCAACTTCCTATTCAGAGATCGCCGGAGTAAGATTGAGCTGATACTCGAGGATAGCAATCGTCTGGTCCTGCCGGATACAGGATTTTCTCCAAGTCTCAATAGATTCCTGCGTGCTTTGAATAATGGCTGAGAACGTGGAGATATTTTCAAAGTCCACTTGAGCAAATATTCTCATCCTCGAGAAGAATGGCTGCAATCTTCCCTTCAATCCATCTACTTCCACCTCCTTGGGAGTTAGTCTTCTGGTGAATAATGCCTCTAGTGTGTTGAAGATGCCTTCATGAATATTTCCCATGGCCTTCTTGATCTTGGCCGACTCCGTCTTTGCTGTGTCGAAGAAACCTCTACCAGTGAATGCAACAGAATACCAGCCTGGAAAATCATATCTATCTCCCGCTTGAATCACCCCTTCCTCAACCAAAGTCTGCATTGGTATGCGCATCAAGGTAGCCAGGCGTGGAATAGTCTTATCCTGAAATATATGAGTATCATTCCAAGCCTGCTCAATGTTCTCCAAACGAGAGAGGATACTGGAAGCATGCTAGAAAGAGGAGACAAGATCTACAATGAATCTTTCAGCCTCAGCATGAACACTGCCAATCCACTTATCTCCCTCCTGAATGGCCTTCTTCATCTCTTCGAGCCCGCTGATCGACTCTCATGGAAGCTCAGTTGGAAGCTCCACCGTTGGGTTCTCCTGAGCACATGGATGTGCTAGATGTTGCACATACCCAACCAACGCCTTATGTTCTCTTTTCAGCCTCTTATATTTCTCTCCTTTTTGAAGCAGCCTATCTTTCAACGCCTGGAAGGAGTTTTCAGCCTCCTCAATAACTTGTGTTCTAGTGGGACGCCCTAATTCAATTGTAGTGACTGTGTAATTCTTAGGCATTACATCACCTAGATCACATTCCTCCCTCGGAACTGCAACATGGAGAGTGCGAGAACCGACCTCATTTGTTTCCATCCTGGAGTACTTCCTGGCTCTCTTCCTTTTAGGTGACCCACTTATTTTGTTAAGGAGCTCTTCCATCTCAATTGCTGGGTCAGTGTCGTCCTCCTGATCCCTCCTTATTGCGCTTGTGAGCCAATGTGGGACATTTTGCTTAGCGTTATAGATAATAAGCGGCTGCTCCTCTGTTGCTTCCACTCCATGAACTTCCTCTTCAGCAACATTCGGTTGAGGCTCGTCCATTTCCATGTGCTAACCATCCTCTTCAAGACCCCGGACTTCAGGCTCCGTAATGTCTTCATCCTCAAAGGCTGCCTCGAGTGCACAATCCAAGCGAATGTCTGTTTCTGTTTCCTCACCTTCATCTGGCTGATCGACACTCCTAGGAGCCTTGGCACTCTGACTATCAGGCTCCCTAAGTGATGGCTGGTTAATTTCTCCCATTTCCTGCTCTTCATTCACTCTATCCCTCTGATTTACAAACATTGACACTTCCTGTATGCTGGAAGATTGAGCCAACAACTGTGTAGGCGATGCCTCCTCTGTCCTTTGAGGCTCAGGCTGGATTGGTTCCTCCTCCCGTTGTGGCTCTACAGCTTGGGCGATTTGTTTCCTCTTCTTTACTGACATTGGTGGCCTTTGATCGTCCATGAGATTGTATGAGAGGGCAATTGATCTTCTCTTAAGTCTGTGAACGTGCCCATCTACCCAGCTCCTCGTGAAAGTTAAGACAGGCAAAGACAAAGTGTCTAAGTTTGTGATTTTCGGCTTTGCCCAATCAAGTGGTGGGATTGGTGTATCCTTTATTGATTCATAATCCGGGTGAGTAAATTTGGCATCTTCCTCTACTTGATCTGGAACCTGGACAACCTCACACTCTCTGATCAACTTCAGAGGCAATTTGGAGAACATCCTCCTCCTAATTTCAACTTCATCTCTTGCATTTGCCCAGAAATATTCTAAATGAGCCTTGTGCCTATATTCTTCGCCTTGTACAATTCCAATCTTCCTTTGAGGATCGAAGTCTTGCCGGCTGGTGTGGAGAGTGAGGTAATAAAATTGCAATTCATCCTCCGCTTACTTGGCTGCCTGCAAAGAAGGGCACTCCTCAAGCGAATTTCCCATAACAATAGGAAAGTGCAATCCTCCTTTCTTTCTCTTCCTTATGATTTTGTCATAGGCTATGAGTTGCCTAGACACTTCAAGCATCACCATTCTATCTATGGGGTATCTTGGCAGTCGGTAGGTATATGAATGGAACCCCTGCAGCCTTATATAAGTGAACTTCGGGAATTGGGTAATCCAAAACCCGTACTCTTCAATCAGCTCTTGTGCTTCCTTGGATATCCTTTGCTGCGTTCTTCGTTGAAGAGTCCTTGTGATATGCATAGTGAAGGCATCGTTCACTCTTTTGAAGTGGGAGGTACTTGTTAGATGTAACTGCTTGTAGGCTTCATGAATTTTGAATTGACTAGAACCACAGCCAATCGGCCCTTGATACGTCAGCCCCTTATACTTCGTCATTCGAGCTAGCATATAAATAACATACGAGCTCATGTAAAATGTTTTTGTTCTTCTCAGGTTTTTGAATTGTTCATCAATGTTGTCGCTGATCATCGTCGCCCAATCCACACATTCTTTTCCTTCCAGCACCACGCTGATGTAGAAGAACATCCAAGGCTCAAAAGCATATGCCTGTGGGCTGCCATTCACCCGGTTGAGCATCATGATCAAATCACAGTATTCTTGCTTTAGCTACTCTGAAATAATCTGCTTTGGCAACTTGGCGTCAGGAGGCTTTGGCTTCCTCATCCATGTTGTGTTGATTCTCTTCGCACACTTATCAAAGGACGAGGCATACATTTTATCAACCCTCTCCTTAGACTTGTACAACATTCTGTCCATTGCTGGAATCCCAAACGCTTCTCCAATGGCCTCAGGTGCGAAGTTGGCCAGCAACATGCCATCTGGAGAAACAATTGTCCGGTGGTCTGAATTGTAGTAGTTTGCACATTCCATATCAACTCTGAACATCGAACTGCTGGTGGAAAACCGACAGCTGCATACAATCCACTCCTCACAATATTGTGCGAAGTCACCAATGGATGATAACCACCTTGCCCATATATTCTTCTTTTGAATGCTTCGAGGTTGAATGATCCCAGGTTGGTATCAGTCAGACCTCCCAGCTTTGACGTGATGAAAGACTTCTTCAGTTGTTTGATTATTGCCTGCTTGGAGGCATTCTCTTTGCCTGCTTCAGCATTTCCAGCTCTGCCTGCAGCCTTGCTTGTTTCGGCAGCATCTCCTCTTCTAATTTCAGCCATCTGCAAAATAAAAAAAATCAAGCATTATAATTCTAACTTAAAAAATAAAATTACTGTGAGATGGCTGGCAAGTGGAGTTAGCTTCAAAAATAAAAATCTTTAGCATTAAAACTTCAACTCCAAACCTCGAGAAATACAACACCGAAATTTAGACTTCGAGCTTCAACAACTCTCAGCAGTTTCACTTTCAGCACTTCGAAAAATCAAGCCCAACTTTCTTACTTCAGAATTTTCTTCTTCTTCTCAGCACCCACTCAATCCAACTTGAACACTTAGAAAAAAAATAAAATTCCCTCAACTCAAAAATTTCTCACTCACTCAGCAATCACTTTCAGCTTCAGCACAATTTTCAACTCTGCAATTCTGTGAAGAAAAAAAAAAATAGCTTCAGAGTTTTTATAACTGAAAGCAGGGGCCCAGTTTAGTAGTTGTCATTAATTCACTTCCCCACCACTTAGAAATTTTCTAACTTGGGAGAGAATATTCTCAGCTGTCATAGAGTCGTCATAGAAATTTGCTATTCTGGGAGATTCTTTCCTCAATTAAAATTTAAAATTTCCCTCCTTGACTGCAAGCCACTTTCAGTTGACTAAAGTATTTTTGAGAAATTTATTAAAATTACTCCCTCATTAAAATTTCATCCTTTTATAATGGCATATATTTTATTAAAATTTAATCTCAACGCCTTTTTATTTCACTTGAGAAAATTTTATTTTCTTCGCCAGCGCCTAGAAAAATCCATATTTCAATCATGAGCCCCAATATTTTAAAATCACTAGGCAAAATTATTTTCCCTTCAGAACTTCGTCCAAAATAAATTTTCCCCTTGATAAATATCTCTCAACTTAAAAAATTTCATGTGTCTAAACGAAGGGGGACATTTGATTTTTTTAACCTTGGGAAATAATTTTAATTAAATTTATTTAATTTCTCTAGCTTGGGGAAAATTTAATTTTACTTCAAACGCCTTGGGAAAGTTTCATCATTCAATCTTACAAAATTTCCATTTGATTTTTCATGCCAAGCGCAAATGACTTCTCCAGCTTTTAATTTTCAGTCATAAAATAATTTTCAACTCTTCAAACCTCTAGGCGCAATCAAGGGGTCTAACTTTAAATTTACACACCTGGCAACATCTCCAACTTCAATTCTTGAGTTAGGCTCACATGGGGGTATCACTTCAAATTTATACGCCTTAGATAAATTTCCAACTCTCATCTTCTAGCTGGGCGCATTTCTATGGGTCTCACTTTCAGTTTAAAACATTTAGTAAGATTTCTATGCCATCTTCTTCTCAAGGCGCATTCAAAGGGGGCTAATTCAAGTTTCCACGCCTTAGAAAATTCTCAATACTCCATCTCTTTGACTTAGGTGTATTTACCCTTCTTAGCTTTCATTTTCATTTGCCTTAGAAAATTTCTTGACTCCTCAACTTGCAAGGGCGCATATGGCTAGCTGAACTTTCACTTTCAATTTCTATCTCTTTAGGTTGAGGCGTATTTTGGTAACCAAGCCTTTAATTTCACATGCCTTAAAGAAATTTTAGTCATCTTCAGCCTCTCAGGCACATTAGGAGTTAATGCTTTCAGTTTACAACACTTAGGTGTTTTCATCTCCTTATTAGACTTGGGCGCATCTAGCATATGCTACTTCCATTTCACTTTTTCCATGCCTGTTCATGGGCGCATTTGGACCCCTAGACTTTCATTTCGCAATACTTAGTGAAATTTCAATCAATCTCCAGCCTTAGTCAAGGCGAATTTAAGCCCCCAAGCTTTCAATTTCCAATACTTAACATCTTCTAGCAAGGGCGCATTTGCTGGGTGCAACTTCAAGTTTCAACGCCTTGAATATTTCCTCATTCACCCATTTAACTAAGGCGCATATCCACCCATGAGCTTTCAGTTTTAGACGCCTTAGAAACTTTCAAACCTTCCTTCAAGTTCTTGGGCGCATACAAGGGGGTCTTCCTCCAATTTCTATCACTTAGAAAACTTTCATGCCTTTGAATTATTTCCAACCCTCTCCTTTCCTTAGGCACATATGCTAGGTTGAGCTTGAAGTTTCAAACACTTAGAATTTTTTTGAGGCCCCTCTTCTCCCTGGGTGCATATGGAGGTACTTACTTCAAGTTTTGAGTACTTAGTTAAATCTTCACCACATCTCCAAGTGAAGGCGCATATGGGGTGCCTTCCTCAAACTCTCACGCCTTAGAAAATTCTTAAGTGTCCTCCTCTCTCCCTAGGCGCAAATGACCCTCTCTACCTCAAATGTTTCATACTTAGAAAATTTTCCATGCTTGTCTTCTCTTTGGGCGCAAATAGAGGGTCAAGCTTTGAGTTTGCAATACTTAGAACATTTGAATGACCCCTCCCTAGTTTGGGCGCATATGAGGGTAGTAGCTTCTAGTTTTAACGAGTTAGAAACTTTTTCATCAATCTTCAGCTTTAATGGCGCATTTTGATGCTGGTGCTTTCAATTATATCAGGGTTGGATGAATTTCAAAGCTCTCGTCCGACTTGAAGTGGTTTGTTCACATTGGCCCCGGCTTGCCCTAACTTTCTATTTTTAGAAATTTTCTCAAATTTTGCATTTTGAACTGATTTCCGGCTCTGGAAGGCTTGATTTTTGCTTTGTTCCAAACCTCGGGATGTGATTGAGCTGTTGGAGTCTGATGCTTGCTTGTACCTGCTCGTTTTAGCAACTTTCTAAAAATAGTAATTGCTCAGAATGTGCTCAAACTTCGCGTTTTGATTGCCTGAAGGATGTTGATCATGACTGGATACTGCTTCTGTGTGAATGTCGTGTTTTGCCCTAGATTTTAGGAAACCCTAATTCCTCTGCACAGGCCTGCTAAAAATAGTAAGTGCTTGATTTTTGAATCTCTGCAACTTTGTTTGACTTGAAATTCGCGCCATGGGGTCTTCATCACTTGTTTGACCTGTTCATACTGGTGTCTCGTGCTTACCTACTATTTATAGCATGTTTCTGGAGGTAGTTTACTATTTATAGTAACTGTTCACTGCTCAGTTTCATGACTTCCACAACTTTGTTTGACTTGAAATCTGAATGCCGTGACCCTCATCAGTAGACTTGCCCGTTCACACCAGCGCCTGCTGCTGATTTACTATTTATAGCCTGTTTCAAACGTGGCTTACTATAAATAGTAAGTGCTCCGATTGCCTTCAAAATTTACCAACGGACTCCTTGAAAGATCCTGATCACGATGGGATACCTTGGTTTTTGGAAATTTTGGCATTTGACCCCTCATTTTGGGTCTTGAAGTTGGAAACCCTAATTCGTCTTGCATGTGCTTCAAATGAGCTCCGTTTAACTCCGTTTTTGTTGCATGTTATTAGGTTAGTGATTCCGAAGTGTTGGGCAGCTGCCGGAGTGAACTTGCTAAAAATAGTAAGTGGTTGAAAAAGTGACCAACTAGCTGCCAGATGAGTTTGCATGTCACACTGCCCGAGAGATCTTGAAAAACCTAGAAAAATGAGCGACATGCAAGCACTGGCTAAAAATAGCAAGTCCTAGAAAAGTGACCAACTCCGCTTGCATGTTACCTCATTGCGAAGCTCTCAGAAAACCCAGAAAGATCATGCAGACATGCACTGAGAAATCTTGCATGCAAACCCTAAAAAAGGCCTCTGAAGGCAGAACTGCTAAAAATAGTAAGTTGTTTGTTTCAACTCAAATTTTGCAAGCAAGTAGCTTGCAGTGTTCTAAGTGCAGTGCAGTTGTCAGAATTTGAAAATCTCAAGAAAACAAACCCCAAATTGGCACTTACTAAAAATAGAAAATTGTCAAAATTCAATGAAAATTCAGTGGGAGCCTGCTCGAAGTATCTTAATAGCAGTGCTAAGCTCATAAATCAATTAGCCAACTCAATTTGACCTCAAAGTTGTCTGATGAGTCGTAAACCCTAATTCATCAGAAAGCCCTCCAGACTTAGCCAAAATTCAAATCCAGGTCAAATGGTAAGTACATCACCAGACAAAAAGAACGACAGAGAGAGAGACCAAAAAACCCAAGCCAAAAGACCCGAATGAAGCAAAAAAAGGGGGGGTCCCCATTTTGAATGGGGCGATGTGTGAAAAGGTCACAACACTATCCAAATTGTTTCACAAGTCTTACAGTGCCTCATAGGATCCTCTAACACATTGCTTGTAAACTTGGGTAACATTTGGTTTTCTACGCTAGGGCTTACCATGGTTTTGTTTTAATGCAAACCTAGCACCTGGAACCTTTTTGCTAGGGAGTTTTGATTCGAATGTTCAGGTGCTTCTTTTGCACTGTCGGCCATGTAGGAATCCTCTACTCTTTCCTCATCTTAAGATTTTTTTATACACCTTTGGCTTAGCTACTTCTCTTTCAGTTGACAACCTTTCAATGCCTTGAAGGTTGCTCTCGTACAATTTTGTGAAGGAATTTGACTTTGTCTCTGTGATGTCCCCTTCTAATTAGACACCTATACGTCAATGGATTAGCCTATCATGTCGACCCTCGTAGGCTAATGGTTTTGGATAGAGGGTCACTTGGATGGGCACTTGGATGTCAAATTGCAGTGTTGATCTCCGGAGTATGGTGGCAGGGTGAATTGTTGCGTTTGGCATGATACTTGTGCTTAAATTTATGATACTCACCTTTTATTTCACCTTCTTTGGCCTAGGGACCATGTGTCTTTAAAATGAAGGGGTCACTCTATATTTTTCAGTTACTATTCATTCCTAAAGTGAAAAAAGTTATAACTTAAGTGAGTAGTGCTCACTTTTATGAATAGCGTTTTCAATGTTAAATGATAAATATTAAGAGAAGAAGTTCGACCCTCTTCATGCTTTGATGATTTTGCTTCATTGACTTGGGAGTTTGGCTTTGGAGGAAGGAGGCTAGGGTTTCCTGATTTCTTGCAGTGGGTAAGCTTGGAGGGGGCTTGGTTTTCCATTTTGAGCTGCTTGAGGGTGGGAAACACCACCTTAAGGTTGCTGGTCAGTTTTTGGATGCGAAGTTTGGTGACATTAGGAGCTGTTGGCAAAGTTTTTGAGCTGATTTCTGAGTAAGGTTGGCAGCCATAGACTCCATTCTTGTTTGCACAAGAGCTGTTTGCTTTTTGAAGAGTTTTTGGGCTGAAAAGTGCAGCTACAGCCAGCTGTCTATTTTATGAGGGTTTTTATCAGCAAAAAGAAAAGTACCACCCCTCTTAAGTGGCTGCAACTTCACCAAAAGGGGGCGCCCTTGTCCTAGGAAGCTTCCCATTTTGGATTTTGGTGGGAGAAGTTTGGATTTCGAAAGTAGTGAGCATTCCATTGGGGTTTGGTACTGTAGCAAGTTACTATTCACAGAACTATATGGCTGTAAGTTAAAGTTTGGTATAAGACATATTTAGTTTTAAATGTGCTATAAGTTGTATGTTGTATGCATCTTATTATGTAATGAAGAAATCATATTTGGCCACGAAATTGAGCAATGTATTCAAGGTTGTTTCAGTAGTTTAGTTTATTTGAAGTTTTCATTGCATGTATATGCTTGTTGGTACCTTTTTAGCATTATTGGCAAACAAACTCAAAGACAAGAAAGAAGAAATAAAACTAAAACAAAAAAAATCAGACCTATAAAACTCAGTGAAAACAAATCAGCAGAGTAGTGGAACACTACAATCTCCCAACTTACCTCCTTTGGAGAAGGTTTTCTTGATTTTTCCACTTGGTTAGAAAGACGATCCACGCTTCATTGGGTAGTGGTAAGTGCTTGGCTATCTCCCTAGGCTCTCCCTTTGTATGTTGTCTTGCAATAGAAATGTTTTTGTTTCTCCGACTAAGGCTTTAACTTCAATTGAGATTTATGAGCTGCTCGACTCCTTAATGAAATTATGATTTCTGGGAATCGCCCCACAATAATAAATACACCTTTACTTATACCCCACACTGCCAATGTAATCTTACACAACACCCAAATTTGAGTCGTAAATGCCAGAAGATACACGAGATTAGTTTGAATGTTCTTTGGTAATTTTTTAATCAATTCTTAACTTCCAACGGTTAACCCTGAAAACCAATAAATCTCTCCCTTTTAATCCTCTAGGCAGTAAGGTTGGATCTGAGCAATTGAAATAATCACTATATTTCTCCACGTCTATGTAACTCCACAATTTACCACAACTCTCACTCAGATAGAAATTTGTCTTCATAGAAGACTTCTCAAATTTTGAACAACAATTGCTAATGCAATTCTGAAATTTGAATGATTTTGCCAGTATCATCCAGGGTGGATAATCTCACCACTGGAGTTAATCTTCTTTCAGAGGCTTCCTGTCCCCCAAAAGGCTGTGGTGAACCTAGAAAATACCTGTTCTCCCAATTCAAAACCAGCATACCTGTAAAAAGACTCCTTGAAAACTTTTTATCTTTTTCCCCATTGTAACTCCTCACCACCTTCTTGAATTCTCCCATTTTCCTTCTTTTAATTTTAATCTATTTAAGAATTTACTTGAAAACTTAATTAATTTAGTTTACTTTTCCAAAACTTATGTCACTTTTGCACATTATTAAATAATTAATTTAAGTTGTCTTTTTAATTTAATCTTTTTTCAACAGCTTAAAATTAATTATTTAATTATGATGCTGATGTAGTAAAAGTCTGGGACATTACAGTCTGTGAAACATATTGCCCCAATTTTTTTCAAATGTTCCACAGAAAATTTAAACAAACAGTTTGCATGAAACTAATTTCTATTCATCCAATAGCTTGCAAGCAAATTTCAATGTAAATCATATAATAATAGCTTTAGAATAAAGATCTGAAATTACATGTGAATATTGCCTTCTAGACTTCAATAGAGTAATAACAGAAATATCCAATCATAGCCACAGAACTTACGGTCGGATTGGATAACCAGAAGTATGAACTTGAAGCACAAAGTGAGACACTTGAGTAATATCTCCAACAGACAATGGGTTTCCGTCCATTGCCTCCAAGCTCGAGGGTTTCCGTCCTCAAACTTGCTGAAAGCCAAAGCTTCCTAGAATTCTCCAAGAGAAAATAATAATCAAGCATAAACCAAGTATGCTGAAAGTGAGCCCTTGAAACACTTTTATAAGCTTCTCATAAGAGCTCGTTCACACTCTTAACCAATGTGGGATAAAACATAAACTTCCCCTTTTGCCTATTTGATGTCTCATGTATTTTAAAATAAGGGGCCCCTTTTACTATTCATTTTCCCACTTAACTTTAGACTCACATTAATAAAGTTAAATAATTGAATTTAACTTTATAATTAAACTTTATTAATGTGGAGATGAATTAAACCAATGGAACTGAAATCATTTAACGATAATACCCAAATTTTGCATTGAAAAGACACTATCATTGGAGATCATGGCCCGCCTGATGAATTGCTATTAATAGCATTAATGACTTACTAAAAAATAGTAAGTATGCCAAAACTGCCTCCAGATGCCGCAGATTGACCTGCAACGAAAATTGCCTAGGCCAAAAATCCTCAAGATTCCTTAAAAGCCCTGGTTAGCCTACAAAACCAAGGAGAAATAGGCTAACAACAACATCACACAATGTGAGCTAAGAAAGGGGACATTACAGTCCTCCCTTCTCGAGATTGCTTGCCCTCAAGCAAACATCAACCAACCTGCTGCTCCACCTTGATAAAAACACGATACACCACAAACTGTGAAGCAACATCATGGAATCCATAAGAGACAATGCACCAATCGTGTCAATACCCAGATCCCAAACCAAGATGTAGAACCCATTGTAAGAGATGAAAAAGAATTTTGTCAACCAAGCACCCTTACGTAACCATCCGTGCATGTAAGACATCCAACCAATGTGAAGATGAACCTCCATATGCCCATAAACCAGCACAAATGGCCACCATACCTCACTGTTATAACTTTGATTAGAACCAATCAAGGAAAATTACTTCACACTCCAACTCAACCCAAAAGAATTGCCCCACAACATTCCCATACTGCTGAATCATTGATATAGTCAATGCAAAATCAGAAAGTGCTACATGATTTCAACTAGGACAGCCATTAGTCCATAAGAGATCGAAGACTATGAAGTCACCAAACAACAAAGATATCCTTGCCATATCAAGAGGAACAGTTAACCAACTCAAAAGTGAAGTATGTTTGCCAACACTGCTCAACACAGACAACTCTCGAGTGGCTGGCCCACTAAGAAATTCATCAACCCAATCACTATCACCATCATGGGAATGATCTCTCAATTGGAGACTCTAGGTTAGGCAATTCATGTCTCTCATCATTAAAAGAATGGCAAATATCACAAATATTTTGAAAGTGAAGCTTGGCTTGTTGAGCCACAATCTTAGCTTGTTTAGCTCTTTCCAACCATTTTTCGTTCAAAACTTGGGCATATTCTATATCAGCTATATCAAAATGTATAAACTCAGTCCTATGATAAGAGACACCATAAAAATTACCATGTACCATACTTGTCTCTTGTAGTCCATCAGTAGGTGAAACTGTACCCTTACTTTCTTCATGATTGTTAGTGGCAACATTATGAGAAAGGTGAAATATATCACTACTGTTCTCAAACTGAAACTTAAGACTGGTTTCAACCTTTGTGTACTTGCCTATGCGATCTTCCTTGGAATGATGAGGAATTTCCATACCACGGTGGCTTGAATCCACCCTATATTCCTCGTAGTTATCACACACAATTTGGGTGCCATCATAGGTAGATTCCATAACGCTATCCTCCTCATGTAACCAAGTTGTTACCTCCTGTTGAAAGACAGAAACATAACTGCTCTCATTCAAATCAGAATTATTGTTATGTGCTTGAGCCATGTTTTTGACCCCTTTTAGCGTATCATCATTGAAAATTTCTTGTCCAACACTGCAACATTGTCTTCATAAGTATTCTCAAGTGTAAGAGCCACAATATCAAGGGAAGGAGGATGTAGGCTATTGCTGCCCCAAATCAGACTTTTGGGATCTTCTTCTTTGCTTCCGCTGGAACCATCAAATATCACCAACTCTAAACTTGCCTCACGTCCTTCCCATGTGACTAGAGGTGGTAGTGTCTCAAATAGTTCTTCTTCAATTGATGTTACAATGCTGCAAGGTATTTCCTTGTGAAGCTCTTCAATTCTTTCATAAACTTGTTCAACTTCTGTGTCCCTTGCTTTGTCATTCTGTATCATGGAAGGGACTGCTATAGAAGACTGATTTTCTGAATTATACATTGAATGATGAAACATACTCAACTGAAGACAAAGATCCGCAATCTCCCTATCTTTATCTTCCACTAACTTAACCGCTGTGTCCCTATCGCTAAGCATTTGTGCGTAGTCCTCTTTCATCAATTTCAATGCTTCTTTGAAAGAATGCAAGTGCATGTGAGAAATCCCAAGTCCCATTCCATTTTATCTTTCCTGTCTTAGGGCTGTCCAAATGAGGTCCTCAAGGTGCTTATGAATAGAATCCACCCTTGATAATGCTTGAGCAATTTTGTCTTCCATTACCATCAAATGGTCTTGCAGATCTTCCCATACCAAAAGCTTCTGTTCTGATTTTTCTTCATGTGTAGGAATTATGTCATCATAGGAATCAACTATCACACTAAAAGATGTATTGTGATCATCCCAAGAATCCACACCATCATTATCCATGTCAACCTTGTGCTCTACATCAAGGGAAGCTATGTTTACAATATCTCTGAAGGGCTGATCCAGGTTTGCATTATCTTCCACTTTGTGATCAACCAAAGGAACACCAATAGAAACCATACCTTCATATGGATTGTCAATCATAATCTCTACGTCACCCACCAAGAGACTCATGCACTCTTTTGTAGATGCCTCATAATCTCTGTAGGAATGATCTAGATGCAGGGCTAAGGCTGCTGCCATGTCCTCATTTCCATGCAACTCTTTATCATATGAAGATTCTGACAATTCATTAGAGACATCCTGAGACTCAAGCATACTCCCTTCTTGAGTTAAGCCATCCTCTTCAAACTTTGTAACCTCATTTGTTGGTATGTTTTCAACACTACTTGGCTGCAATGGTTCTTTTTCCTTATTAACTCCACATATGTGATCAAATGACTAGTGTTCTTGACAAGTGAAACAAATATGCTCTTTCCTCATTTGGTTCTTGCTTTTTTTGGGTGATCTTGGGACCTGTATACCCAAAGAAATTAGCTCTACAACTGTCATTTGTTCCTTGAACCTCCCAATTTTCTGCTTAACCAAACCTTTTGAGAAAGCATAAGCCGTGGGGGAAACACACTGCTCCTTCCTCCAAATGGCCAACAAGTCTGATTGCAACCGCTTGCAGATATCATTATCCTCATATAAGATTAAGGACATAATAGTTTGCATACAAGCCCTCACATTGTCTGGATGATGCTTCCTAATTTCAGTTAAAAAACATTGAAACATTTGAAGAATCAATTTATCACATTTGAGATCTAACAAAATGATAAATGATTTGGTTCTTGCCATGATTTCTAAAATCTTTGCCCTCTTACCAAAGTAGGGGCTTTGACATCATGTAACCCATATAGGCTCTCCACACTTAGATGTAGAACCTTCTTTAGTATGTCATCGTTATAGGGTGCCACAGGAGCTGTTATTCTTATGATTTCATTGTGACAAGAAGCAACTGCAAGTCTCACCTCCTCACAAGGATGTTCCATAAATTTGTGCTGGACCAAAGTGAGCATTGAGGGTTGCAAAGCCCAATTCGGAAGCCTCCAATCTGACTGGTCTACTTTGGACAAATATGTGTCTAATTCCTCCAACTTAGAGAGAACATTATCAGAAAATTTTGTGGACTTCAATTGTAATCCAATTGCATAAAGCTAATACCCTACTTCTTTTTGTAAATCCCTTAATTGATCACCATTGAATGTATCATTGAATTATTTTTAGAAAAGGACACTTTTCAGATCTGCCATTGTCTTCCACTGTAAGACCCCTTGCACAATCTGTCCAAATTTTCTGATTTGGCTCTCGGGAATTTTGTCAAAAGCTTTGTTGGCGAACTTTCAAACTGCCATTTATTGTTTTCTGTCTGATGTGTTCTTGTTTTTGATTGTAGGAATGATGCATAAAAGCCAAATAACTTCTAAAGCAATAGGAATGCAATGCTAGTCATTTGTATTTTACTATGCAATATGATGACTGAATTTTATGCAATTATTCACCTACAACACTAACATTTTGTCAAACATTTTGAAGACAAACTCCAAACTCTTAGAATTGACATTATGAATGCATCAAGAGTTTACAATGCTGATTTCCCTCTAGCTCAGATCAACCCCCTTCAAGATTTAAATCCCTCTTGCTGCTGCACAAGTACACCAACAATCTCAGCAATGAACCACTTTGTCGAAACTCCCTCAAAAGCATGTATTTGCTGCTCTGAGGATTGCGCCAACTGACCACCAATCACAAAGACGACTTCACATATTGCTGCGCCTATGACGTCTCATTTACCTTGATTTGTCTTTAGCTTATTAAACATTAAGAGATCGATTTTATCAATATCGAGCTATTTTGAAATGTTCACCTTTGCCTTATTCCCGTCTTCAACATACGCAACCTTGTCTTATTGCTGAGTCATGGAAAGCATTCAAATATTCTCCACAACTCCACGCATTGCCTTGTCACTGCCAAATTTGTCTTTTTCTAGGTATGTCTTGTCTCTTAGTGGCTGGCTTCTCCCAAACTAATATTTGTCTTCTTGCGGATAAGACAAAAACAAATCACACCTCCTTGCTATGCGTCGACCCTCGTCACAAAATCGAATCTTTACCAAGCAGCTCCCGTGAATTGTCTTCTTTGGTCATCGAAGATAAATAAATTCGTCCTCTTTTGAAAATACGTTTCTTCTTGAGTTGCCGGCTCCTTTAGAAAACAAATCAATTTTGCCTTGTGAACAGCTTAATTGTCTTTTTCTTCACACATGCTCCGTCCTATGGCGGCATCTTCTTCTTTGTTTGTGGATCGGTCTTCTTCTTCTTTTGTAGCCCTTTAGAAATTCCCGATAGTGAAGGAAGGACGATTATATGTGGATTGGTCTTCTTTAATAATATAAATCCTGACACCTATAGTTGTCTTATATGATGATCTAGCAGATGTAGTCGATCTCAAAGATGAAGCAACTGAATGCTTATGGTATTTTTTCTTCTATTGAATTCCTTGGCAAAAATAATTGATCTCCTTAAAGCCGCTGTTTGCTTTGTTTCAAGTTGCTCCTGACAGCTCCAAGTAAAAGAGACGATTCTTCTGACTCTGTTTTTGTCACTCATAAAACCCTCACAGGCTGGGCAGGATTTTTAGCTTTGATACCACTAAAACATCCCCTATGGATATTTGCCCCAATTTTTTTCAAATGTTCCACAGAAAATTTAAAGAAACAGTTTGCATGAAACTAATTTCTATTCATCCAATAACTTGGAGGCAAATTTCAATGTAAATCATATAATAACAGTTTTAGAATAAAGATCTGAAATTACATGTGAATATTGCCTTCCAGGCTTCAGTAGAGTAACATCAGAAATATCCAATCGTAGCCACAAAACTTATAGTCAGATTGGATAACCAGAAGTATGAATTTGAAGCACAAAGTAAGACACTTGAGTAATATCTCCAACAGACAATGGGTTTCCCTCCACTGCCTCCAAGCTCAAGGATTTCCGCCCTCAAACTTGCTGAAAGCCAAAGCTTCGTAGAATTTTGCAAGAGAAAATAATAATCAAGTATAAACCAAGCATGCTGAAAGTGAGCCCTTACAACACTTTTATAAGCTTCTCATAAGAGCTCATTCACACTCTTAACCAATGTGGGATAAAACGTAAACTTCCCCTTTTGCCTTTTTGGTGTCTCATGTATTATAAAATAAGGAGCCCCTTTTACTATTCATTTTACCACTTAACTTTAGACTCACATTAGTAAAGTTAAATAATTGAATTTAACTTTATAATTTAAACTTTATTAATGAGGAGATGAACTAAACCAATGGAACTGAAATCATCTGATGATAATATCCAAATTTTCCATTGAAAAGACACTGTCATTGGAGATCATGGCCTGCTTGATGAATTACTATTAACAACATTAATGACTTACTAAAAAATAGCAAGTATGCCAAAACTGCCTCTAGATCCCTGGATTGACCTGCAACAAAAAATGCCTAGGCCAAAAATCCTCAAGATTCCTTAAAAGCCCTGGTTAGCCTGCGAAACCAAGGAGAAATAGGCTAATGACAACATCATAAAATGCGAGCTAGAAAAGGGGACATTACAGTCCGCCCTTCCCAAAGATTGCTTGTCCTCAAGCAATGTCAACACAACCTCGAAGCCACTTGACTGAATCAAACTGAAACCAGTTGTAATTCCAGGATCCTAAATCAGTCTTCGAAAATAACCACCAAGCTGCCGTTGTGCCACTCTGATAAAAACTATCAGCTCATCATACCAAATCTGAGCTCGCCTCTCCTGTGACCCTAAAAGGTAATCAACCTCCAACCCCAAACTGAAATACCTTTGAAAACTAGAATCTTCACCACAAAAATTCTCCTGCCAAGACACCTCAGTGAGGTCTGCATCTGCAATCCCACTACCTGACACAATCCTAGGCAACAGGACAAACACTTTGATCATAGGAAAAAATGGTCCTCCACAACAATGGTCATGAAGTTCCATAAATGATGAAGATAAATCTTTGATAAGCTGCTGATTAAACAAGTGACAATAGTAACAACTCTGAAATTATCTATCCTAGAAATGCTTCCCTTGTCATAAATTGATAGCATTTCAAAAACACACAATTTTCGAGTGTCAAAAAGGCTTTCCCATGCACACCAAATTACACAAATAGTTACAATCATTAGTGCAACATCTAAAAATACATAGACCAGCAACTGTAAGAACCCTGCTGGTTCTAACCCTTGCCAACTGATATGTTGATGATGCAATTTTGTTTTGTTTGAATGTTTTTGCAAGTTTTTTTTGTGGTTTGATCATAATATATGATTTTGTGGTATTTTCTCAAACTAGTGCCAGGCAAGGAAAATGACAAGATACATATACAAATGCTAATGAATTTCAACTGCTGCAAATGATATTTATTGATTAAAGGATGTATACAAACTTTTATATCAACAATGCATACCCGAAGTCCAAAAAAAGACAAATCTTATCAAATTCTGGAATTTATTGCAGCAAGCTGGGGCTTCATGGATTGTACGGCCTGCCTCTTAAATTAACTTCTCCACCTTGAAAACCATGCCAAAGTCCCCCAAAAGGCTAGACGCCACAAATGGTGAAGAAGAGGGCTCAAGACTCTAGGCGTTTTTCCCTAGATAGAACACGCCAAGGCTAGGAGAGGTACGGCCTGTAGATACAACAGCTGTACGACTTCTAGAAATATGTGCCCAATGTTATTAAATTCAGCCACAACGTTTATTGCCCTTCTCTGATGAAATCTGTTCAAAACCTCAAGATAAATCTTCTCAAATATGCACAAACTTGACCTCTGGATGAAGCCAACAGTTAAGCATCTTTAGCCGATAGTTTCACAACCTCATAATGCTGATACAATGAAGAAGCTATGCTCTCCAATGCCGATACGCTCTGGAAATGCAGAAACCCTTGGGTTCCCTTCTACAAACGCCAAAGAGAAAACATAAGACAAATATCAAATGCTCCAAGAATGGTTCGATTTCTCCTTTGGCTTCTTTATATAAACTTCAAGAGGTCGTTTCCCTTCTTTCTGCCTTTTTGCTCATTTTAAACAAATAATGTTTGCACTTTATCCATATTCAATAATCACCTTGAAGTTGGCGCCCAAGTTATTAATTATAAAATGGCCCCCTTTTAATTACTAATGACCCCTCAAGTTATAAAGTGCAATTATAACGTTATAATATAACTTTACAATATTAATTATTATTGAAGTTACCTTTAATAATAATCAAATGTTATAACTTAGGCAAAACTCCTCATTTCATTAGACCAACTGACTTTTTTGGAATCGACATTGCTAGCATATCACATTCAGGTGCCTTGCTATAAATAGTAACCCTGGCTAAATGACTTACTGTAAATAGTATGTGAAACTGAGTCGAACAAAGGCTAAACTTGAATCAACTGAGCTCTGAAGAAGAGAAACACATTGATAACTGCCAAGCAGGACCCTCTAACCATCTGTGTTAGCCTATGAGGGCCAGGAATAGGCTAAACCACCCAAAAACAACAACATGCAAAAATGGGGACATTACAGCAACCTAGAAGAATTGCCACAATCAATACTCATCAATGTGGTTTGTGAGCCTAAAATTGTTTGACGAGATTTCCCCAATGATAAAATTATCATCATCATTAAACTTCCATTGATAAATGCTCCACTTATTGACTTGAAGTACATACCAAACTGCCTGAATGCAAATAACCAAAATCATGTGTTGGCTGATTGGGAGGTGGACAACAGCTTTGAATCGACAATTTTTCCTAGTGCTCAAACATAAAATAGATCTTGCAAGTCCATAAGCCAAATCCTGGGTCATTACCTCACAATTAGAAATTTTACCCGGATCCCATATCTTGTGCTCATCATTAACCATATCACTGGAATTAGGAAGTGTTTCATCCATCGTCACAAAGGTGGATTATGATAAGTGGACTCTACATCCTACTCAAAAAAAGGATTATTTGTAAACTAAAAAGAGTTTCTATGTACTCAATCCAATTGATCATCTTGTTGTTCCAACTCTGTTCTTGCCAACTTGGAAGTTGGCTCTAAATCAAAATCAATATAAAACCCATCAAACTCGTGTATTATTTGCCTGATTTCCTCAGTTCTTTCCTCAATTTCTTGCTCCTTAAACTGTTTTGCAGCAGTTAGCTGGATTTCTTCTTCTTGAAGAGCCATTTGAGTACTCTCCAAGGAATCCTTATTAGATTTAAGCTCACAGGTGAGCTTATCTACTTCTTGCTCCATTCCTTTCAATGCAACAAAACTATTTTTTGCAAGATTGATGGAACAATCCCTATCTGAAAGTAAGCTCAAGAAATCTAATTTCAAAGTTCTCAAGTTTTCTTTGACTACCTGTAAGTCTACAAGAGAGGGCCCTCCCTCAATGCTCTTTTTTTTGTCTTCTCTCAATTTGGCCCTTCCAAAAGAGATCTTCAATGAGATTGTGTGTGTGGTCAAAACATGTGAGGGCTGCAACAATCATATCTTCTATAACTTTCATCTGACTCTTCAAATCACATAACTCATTGGGAAAGGATCAATATCAACTTCATATAATAAATTTTCTGATTGGTCTTCAATAACATGTCTCTCAATATCAGCCACCTTTATCACATCCTCTTTGCATAATTCATGTTTTGGAGTTTGAACAACACTATGTTTAGAAGGAATTTCATCCATTGTTGTAATTTCCTTTTCATCCACTTGTTTATTCATTAACCCAAAAAGGTTTCAACTTCATCCCACACTATTTGAAAACATTGTAAACCAAATTATATGCAGCTGTATAAGTAACTTGTTCTTGCTTCAAAACAGCCAATAACAAAGATATGATAGGCTGGAAAATAACATCACTGTCATTAATAATCAAGGCCATAATGATTCTCATGCAAGCAAGAATAGATTCATCATAATCCTCACTGATAGAGACTAGCAAATGATGAAACATTTGAAGAATAAGATCATCACAATCAAAATCAATCATGAGAACACATGATCTAACCTTTGCCATCAATTCTAAAATCTTAACCCTCTTACCAAAAGAAGGGCTTCTGATATCATTTAACCCATGAAAGCTCTCAACAATCAACTGTAGTATCTTTCTCATATTATCATCATTATAAGGAATGTCAGGAGCTGTAATTCTTATAATGTCACTAAGGCAATAAGTAACAACAAGTCTTACTTCATTATCCTTGTGTCTCAACAACTTTTGCTCAATCAAGGAAGTCACTGTTGGAGTCATAGCCACTTGAATTAGCTAAGAAGGTGACTGATCCACCATATGCTGTAAATGTTATCAAATCTTATCAAAGTTGGATCCTAAAAGACCTATGGAAATTCTAAGTCTGAAATTCTGTGTAAGAATTCTAAGTCAGATTTGTGCTTCTGTATTTGAATGTGCTGATTGCAGAACATTAATTAATTTCGATGTCTGCAAATAAAGGAAAGAAGTCTCATTTATATGTGGGAGACATGCCTCAAGGAGAGACGCGTCTCATGAGAGGACGTGTCCCTTGAGCGCGCGGGCTCCCTTAACAACCGAAGCAATTCGGTGTTATGCATAGACTAATATGAGAGTATTTAACAAACAACAATCATATAAAATGAATTCCGATTTATCCATTTGCAAATTTCGATCATCATTTGAAATTCAAATAACTTATTTGATGGTTTTATATTTTAAGAACAGTTTGGTTAAATATAAATGATGATGATGCATGAATGCAATCATCATTTATATCTGACCGAAGCTATCTTAAATCAACACCCCCTCTTAGCTAGGGAAGATATTCCAAATCAAATAAGTGGAGATATCACCTTCACACGTGATATCGAAGATATGATATGTTTTCTCAAGATTGTCAAGTCACATGACATTCTTCATAATCACATCTTCATTATGGTATGTGCACTGACATCAAGTCACATGATATCTACCATAATAATTCATGGCATATCCATAGATATATCTAGTCATCCACCATGATTATCTCTTAAGGATCACAATGATCTTCAGATGACATCAAGTCCCATGATATCCATCAAAGTGTCCAAGAGATACTATCATGACATGTCCACAGATATCAAGTCACATGATATCTATCATGATAGTTCAACTCTTCATTGTAGAGTCGTCACTTTACAATGTCACATACAAGTGTTCATTATTAGAAAGATCATCACCTTTCAATAATGTACACAGGGGGAGCGAGCCCATAAGGTCATGGAGTCACACACATGACAAAAGAGTTTACACATTAAACATCTTTAAATATATTAGTACAACTTCTAAACAATTTTTGAATTTCAAACATAATATCAAATTACATTTCAATCATACCAAGCTTCTTCTGAAAGTGTTCAACCTTGATTCGGGAGAGAGCTTTGGTGAGAATGTCTGCTGTTTGATCATTTGTACTAATATACTCCAACTGAATCACATTCCTTTCTACCATGTCTCTTACATAATGGTAGGGGATCTCAATGTGCTTAGATCTATCATGGAATACTGGATTTACAGAGAGTTTGATGCAACTCTGATTATCACAATGAATGATGGTAGGATTCAAGGGCTCACTAAAGAGTCCCACAAGCAATTTCCGGAGCCATACTGCTTCTCTTGCCCCCATAGAGGCTGCAATGTATTCAACTTCTGTCGAGCTTTGAGCTACCGAAGACTGTTTTTTGTAGATCCAAGAGATCATAGCCGATCCCAAACTGAAACAACATCTTGATGTGCTTTACCGATCGGTTACACTTCCAGCCCAATCTGAATCAGAGTATCCATGTAGATCTAGTTGATTATTTTTGTAAACAAGACCATATCCAATAGTGCCTTGAAGATATCTCAATATATGTTTCACAACCATAAGGTGAATTTCCTTTGGCTCACACATGAACTGGCTTAGAGCATTCACTACATAGCAAATATCAGGTCTGGTGTTAACCAGGTACATCAAAGATCCAATCATTTGTCTATATAGGGTTGAATCTGCACACTTGGATTCTGCAGCTGCTTCTTTCAGTTTGTGAAGGTTGGTTTCCATAGGTGTAGAAATGGGTCTACAATCCAACATTCCAAATCTCTTTAGAATATCAATAGTATACTTTCCTTGGTTTAGTATGATGCCATCTGGTTTCTGCCAGACTTCCAAACCTAGAAAGTATTGTAAAATGTCCAAGTCTTTCACGTCAAATTCTGAAGTTAGATCCTTCTTTCCTTGAACAATGAGGTGATCTTCTCCTGTTATCAGTAGGTCATCAACATATAAAATAATTATTAACATATCACCTTTAATTACCTTAAAGTAAAGATTTGGGTCTGCATCATTCTTGGAGAATCCTAGTCCCAAGAGGTAGCTGTCAATTCTTTCATACCAGGCCCTGGGAGCCTGTTAAGTCCATACAGTGCTTTCTTTAGTCTGCATACATGTGAGTCAGGTTTATGTATCACAAAACCTTCGGGCTGTTCTAGATAGACTTCCTCTTCAATGGTTCCATTTAGGAAGGCAGTTTTTACATCCATTTGGTGGATCTTCCAGCCTTTAGCTGCTGCAATGGCTATCACTGCTCTCACAGATGTGTAACAGGCAACAGGTGCAAATGTTTCTTCATAATCAATGCCTTCCTTATGTGAAAAACCTCTTGCCACAAAACGTGCCTTATGTTTTTCTATACTGCCATTAGCAGCATGTTTGATTTTGAAGAGCCATTTAGAAGAGACAACAGATTTCTCTTTTGGTCTAGGCACTATATCCCATACATCATTTTTTAGAATGGACTGATACTCTTCCGTCATTGCATCCTTCTATACTTGATGTTTGAAGGCTTCTGAAACACTGGTGGGTTCTGAATTTATGATGTCATTCATTAGAGCAACATAGCTTGAGAATTGTTTGGGTCTTTTACTCTCCCTAAACGTTCCTTTGGGTGCTGCATGATTCTCAACTTCTTTGATCAGCTTTCTAGCCCAAAGTGGCCTCTTCTTGCCGTTGTCATTTGTATTCTCATCTGAAGTAGAAAGAAGTTCATTTGGTATTTCCTCAGGATACTTCCTTTGAGTCTTAGGGGTAGGATCCTCGTCTAAGACTCTAGGTGAATAAGTTTCTATCTCACTTGAACTTCTTGCCCTTTTGAATGCAATGTCTTCTTCAAAGATGACATCTCTGCTCAATTCAATTTGTTCCTGCCTGGGTATGAAAATCCTATAAGCTTTGGAGGTTTCACTATATCCCACAAATACCCCTTTCTTTCCGGAAGGTTCTAGTTTGAATCTCTTCTCTTTGGGCACATGAATATAGACTGGGCAACCAAAGATCCTAAAGTGACTAATATCAGGTTTTATGCCAGTAAATGCTTCTTCAGGAGTTTTGTTATCTAGATGAGAATGAGGACATCTATTTTGGATGTAGACAACAGTTCTAGAGGCTTCTGCCCAGAATGAGGTTTCAATGTTCTGGTCAAGCAACATTGCTTTTGCAGCTTCTACAATGGTTCTATTTTTTCTTTCAGCAACCCTATTTTGTTGAGGGTTGTAGGCTACTGTAAACTCCCTCTTAATCCCAACATTCATGCAAAATTTCTTAAAGATTTCAGAGGTATATTCTTTCCCATTGTCTGTCCTTAAGATTTTTATTTTCTTCCCAGAGAAGTTTTCAGTAAGAGCTTTGAACTCCTTGAACCTTGTAAGGATTTCTATTGACTCTTTACACTTAAGAAAGTAAATCCAGGTCTTCCTAGAGAAGTCACCTATAAATATGACATAGTATAGGAAGCTTGCCTTGGAGGGTACAGACATGGGTCCACATAAATCAGAGTGAACCAATTCTAAAACATTTTGGGTTTTTCTCAAGCTATTGTGAAAGGATCCCTTTGTATTCTTTCCTAGGGCATAACCTTTACAAGTTCCTTCATGAGTTGGTTTTAACTTAGGTAATCCTGTTACAAGTTTTTCTACGGAAGGTAGGGCACGGAAATGAAGGTGTCCTAATCTTCTATGCTAAATTTCATTTGAATCAGAAGTATCAAGGGTAAGGGCTTGCTTGACTTCAGTGCATAGTTTATAAAGATAACCTTGTCTTACACCTATGGTTAGAGCTTTCTTTATAGTTGAGTTCTTAGGCCATGCCAGAACTTTCCCATCCATAAATGTAACCCTATATCCATTGTCTTCAAGAGCAAAGATGGATATTAGATTCCTCTTTATTCCAGGTACGAATAAAACTCCAGTGAGTTGAAGGGAGAGACCAAATTTCAATGTGATGGAGCAAGTTCCAACGCCTTTTACTTGATGTGCAGAATCATCCCCAATTGTTAATTCTTCATCAGTCTCTTCAGTCATAGTGTCTAAGTGTTCTCTAAACCCTGTGACGTGCCTTGAAGAGCCACTATCAATCACCCAGTTGTTGATATTGTTAGATACTTGACTTGATAAGGCTGAATAGAATACAAATTTCTCAGAATCATGGTCTGAATTTGACTTTCCTACTTTAGCAAATGATGCTTGTTGATTTGATCTGTCAAGGCACTTCATTGCATAATGCCCATATTGTTAGATACTTGACTTGAGAGATGTCTTTCCTCTTCTTGAATGATCCTTTTCCATGGGAATTTCTCTTTCTCTTAAATGATCCTTTCCCGTAAGAGTTTTTCTTACCCCTTTTATTAGATGATGTGTTGAGCACTTGAATGTCCTCATCTATGGGTTTTCGTTTGTTTTCTTTTGTTGAGAGTCTTGTTTCCTCTTGAAGGCAGTCTGTTCTTAGCCTATCAAACTTGGGGAGTTCAGATCTCGCACTTACTCCTTGAACAAATGGCTCCCATGAGTTTGGTAGACCTCCTAGTGCAATTAGTGTTAACTGATTGCTATCAATTTGATATCCAATTGTAGATAATTGATCCCTTAGATCAATGATCCTCATGAAGTATGCATTAATGGTTTTTCCTTTGTTTATTTGGACATTGTTGATTTGCCTCTTTAATGCAAGAGTCCTACAGGTGTTGTTTATCTCATAGGTGCTCTCAAGGGATTTGAACATTAGATATGCAGTTTCATGTTTTGCTAGAATAGGTACAATGTGGTCCCTAACTGCATCTACCAAGATTTTTGATGGCTTTTTCATTATTCTCAATCCATTGAGTTTTCTCAGGATCATCCTCTGGTTCCCCCTTGTTTTATTTCACAAATGAGTCTAACTTATTTTCTTTGAGAATCATCATGATTCTGAATTTCCATGAGGTGAAGTTGTTTGCTCCCTCAAGATGATCTTCAAATCTGATCATACTTGACATTATGAAGAATGTGATGTGAATTCGATTTTTTCAAAAATACGAATTTTTCTAAGTAATCTGATATCTAGATTTGATTTGGATTCACTCAACTTGGCTCTGATACCATGTAAATGTTATCAAATCTTATCAAAGTTGGATCCTAAAAGACCTATGGAAATTCTGAGTCTGAAATTCTGTGTAAGAATTTTAAATCAGATTTGTGCTTCTGTATTTGAATGTGCTGATTGCAGAAAATTAATTAATTTCGATGTCTGCAAATAAAGGAAAGAAGTCTCGTTTATATGTGGGAGACACGCCTCAAGGAGAGACGCGTCTCATGAGAGGACGTGTCTCCACAAAGTGGAGACACGTCCGCTCAAGGGGCACGTGGAGACACGTCCGCTCATGGGATGTGCCCCTTGAGCGCGCGGGCTCCCTTAACAACCGAAACAATTCGGTGTTATTCATAGACTAATATGAGAGTATTTAGCAAACAACAATCATATAAAATGAATTCCGATTTATCCATTTGCCAATTTCGATCATCATCTGAAATTCGAATAACTTATTTGATGGTTTTATATTTTAAGAACAGTTTGGTTAAATATAAATGATGATGATGTATGAATGCAATCATCATTTATATCTGACCGAAGCTATCTTAAATCAACATATGCAAACAATTATCTACTTCCCCCAATGTGTTGAGAAGAACATCTTTTGACTGAGACAAGTGTCCAAGTTTATCTCCTGTAATATAAAGTTTCTTGTCCAATTCTTTGTCATTCATTGAAGCCATGATTTACAACCCAACAGGTTGGCAAAATAAATTTTGAGCTTTGATACCACTATAATGTCCCACTCTAATTTTGTAAGATTTTTTTTAAAAATCCAGCCTCAGGTGCACCGGGCATTATGTCAAACAGTTCGTTTCAACTGGTCTGAGTTGCTCACTTTCTATTTGATCAATAATTCATAGCATGGTCTTTTCTTTTCCCAATATGACTAGCATTCATTTACCATTCAAAATGTAACAATACAATAACTAGCAGCTAATATGATGCAAAATGATGCTTAACCAAATAGATAATTTGGACAAAAATTACCACCACAGAATATTTATTAAAACTCTTCAGATATTAATTTGACATCTTGTATAAATCCCACCATGTTCAGATATTAATTGTCATGATAATCTGCTAACCTGGAGAGCAGACTGCTCACATAGGTGATGAAGATATACATATTTCTACTGGCTGCAATTGACCTGTATAACCTCCACAAACTCAATATTTATACCAAGTTCCATTGCCACAATGTTTCAGGCTTAGGCCTGGGAAAAATTAAATATTAATTCCCATGACTCCCTTAAAGTTTTAATGCAGCTCTGACAATTCTTAGCCTTGAAATCTGACACGCCTCCCTTAACTCATCCTTCCCATGTCACCCTTGTGGGTCCCACCTTTGGCTGGATGCTGATATATTAGACGTCTCCCAAGTAAGTGTGGCTCATCTTCACAATATAACTGACGCCTTATGATTGCTATCTCCTTTAAATAAAATGCTGGAAACTTTATACTCTTGACTCTTGATTCATCCTAAGGGTCCCACCGCACCATACAGCTGCACTCAAGTTAGATGTCTCCCAATATAAATTAAACTAGCTATTGCACTTTTGGTGTGCAATGGGGTACGCCGAAAAATTGTATGGCTATATTTGATTTTGTGTAGTCATATTGGTTGAAATAGGGAATAGTTCACACAATCTAAAAAGTTTTCAAATGAATAAATATAATGCGAACATTTATTAGCCTTATTCAACTTTGTGTAGACATATTGTATGTATGTAACATATTAGAACAACATATGAAATTAAATAAATGGAACTTAAATTTATGCCATATAAAAATGCAGAAAAAGGAAATATATACAATGATAAACAAAATAACTAGTTAGTATTTGAAAAACAACTAATAGAAAACAAAATGTTAAAGCTGAAATTTTCATTATTAGGATCCGGCAGTGGTTTTCATTTTTCATTATAATTATAAAATTATTTCAAATTCATTGTTCATATAAATAAATTAACTATTTAATTAACTTAAAGATGATGGTTTTCATGCAATATAAATATAATTTCTTCGCGCACGTTCATTATTAGATGTGTTCTATCTATTATTAGTTATTTAGATAGTTAAATAAATAGATGTGTTCATTATTAGGATCTAGTGGTAATTTTCATTTTCCATTATAATTATAAAATTATTTCAAATTCATTGTTCATATAAATAAATTAACTATTTAATTAACTTAGAGGTGATGGTTTTCCTCAATATAAATATAAATATAATAAGTACAAATAAATTAATCCAAGAACGTGAAATGCTCATAATTGCTAAGGGGACCCACAATAGTAATGGTCCCAAAATAGTGATACATATAATTAATTTATAATAAACATCCAAATTTTATAATATACATAAATAATATAAAATAATATATATAATATTTATATATTATTTATTATATTTATATGTTAGTCAGTTAATACGATTCATAATTTTATAACATTATAAAATTTCTTCTTAAAACAAAATTATACCTGTTTATGTGTTTATAATAAAATAAATTATTTAAAAAGACAAATTATTTTATGTTTTATATGAAAATACAAGAGGATTAAACTTTTTTAAAGAATACTATGTAAAACACAACATGTATTTCTATAAAAATAAATAAATAATAAATAAATCGTATATCAAATCTAAATATAACTGCATTAATAAAATATACTCTTTAGATAAATATAATTTACATAAAAAATTAAAAACTAAGGCTCTTAAATTACTGTTAAAATAAATATAAAATTATACCAAAATAATTGTAAAATTAAAATTTACTGAGGCTGGAAATAATTACATGTGTGTTCGTTATTTACAATACGAAATGACTGCGTTGTATCCGGTGGTTGTTTCAGAATAAGTGTGATATCTGCAAATCCGAAATTTGTGATAAAAAATTTTTATAATCAAAACTAATTTGGTAAGGTGGACATAAAAGACTTTAATACTGAAAATTGTAAAAAAGGTCGTAGTAGATAAGCAAGTTGCCATGCCAGCAAATTGAATTTACTATTAATTGAAGGACTTGACCATGTATTTTTTTATGACAGGACTTGGTTAAAATAAAGTTACTTACAAGATATGGTGATCTTATTATATTCGGGGTTTTTTATCCACTTAGCCTAAATGGTATGGCATTTGTCAAAATAAAGTATATAAATTATTTACGCCAATTTGGATGACGTGAAAATAGTGAAAAGCGGACAACCTCAAAAACAGTGAAAAGCGCAGGAGCAAGGAGAAACGCCAAGTGGGCGTGCTATGTTTAATCAACAAATGAAAGAAGTTCCACGTGTTGGTATGTCGTGGTGGAGGCAGGGTACGTGGCATTAAATAGGGTGACTCGTGGGTAGATTTGCTGCGTCCCCCTCTATAATGGGTTTCTCAACAAAAGAGTCTCTCTGTGTTTGTTACTTCCAAATACATCAGTGCTGTTATTCCACGACTTCTTTAAAAAAAATTTAGGTGTAGTGATGCCTGTTTGAGCTTGGTAAGCTCAACCATCAACTCAGGTAATTTTGAGGCGTTTGAACGAACAGGCGAGTAAAGGATCGAATCCTATGGATAAGGCGTCTAGAATCTACTGTTATACTACATTAGGCGGTAGGAAAGGTGTTCCATGATTTTAGATAACTAAAAAAATCTTCATGTGTCTGTTTTTGTTTTGAACATACACTCTCTTTCTTGTTTTTGCAGAGCTACAAAATTACAGAGCGAATGGAGACTTAAAAAAGATAAAAAGTTACTGGATCATGCGCAGGATAGACATTTCCCGTTGAATAGAGACAAGCGCAATACCATGGCTGTTCTTAATACCAACGAAAAGAGAATCTGCTCAACTCTAATGCCAGAATTGTGAAAGGGCATCGATTACATTAATTCCGTGCAGCGGAAAGTTATTCCGCTAAAGAGGAAATAAAAGGTTTTCCAAGGAAACTAATCGAGTGGTAAAGGTGGGCCAATGAGACTCAAATAGAGATATCTGTTAATATCTTATATAAGGTAATTAGTCTATTTACTGTCATTCATTGTGTTAGTTAGAACACATTTATGTGAAAGGTTATGCATCTCAATAAGCAAACTTTGAAAAATGGTTTTGCTTGAAAGCAAAAAGAGGCTCACGACAATTTCTTCCTGTATAAATTCATAAGACAATCGTTAGTAATGCCTAGATTTGTTGATTTTCTGGTTGAAATCGATGAAACTTTTATTTTATAGATTTTTCTTCTCCCTCTAATATGGCTTAGAATTTACAGATGACATATACAGCTTCAGTAGGAAAAGCAACCGAATGGCAAAATGGAGAAAATAAATTATCAACAAACGGCCGCTTGTTGGTTCCGTATTCTTATCTGAATGTGTTAAAGTTTGTATTTAGGCGTGGGGAGCTGAATGTTTCGACTGACTGAAATTTGCTTTTCCCCCAGTGAGACACTTTTCGGGTGCGATAAAAACTTTGTTTCAGACATCAAGCAAGGATGGTTTCAACCACAATCTAAAAGCAGAATATCGGCGACAGAAGGGACGGTCACGATCTGGAGGAGTAGAAACCAATAGCGGCGTGGAAGGCGCATTAATGTTTGATATGATGAACGCGCATTACATTAATGCTCCTTAATACGGGCGAGAAAGTAAAGCGGACGGCGTGAAGAGCGGACGACGTGAGAAGTAGTGATGGTGATGGCGTAAAAAGGTGGACGAAATATCGGACGATGGGCAAACATTTATTCGTCTCCACGATGCTTTCAGCCATCGATTTTAAAAAATGGTTTGGTGTAGTTCATAGTTGGATACGCCTTCGGCGTAAATTAGGCAATTCTTTATGAATTAGTGGTTAAATTTGATGAGATGGCATCTCATATGAAATGGCGGTTCATTATATAGAACTCCCACACTGGCTGCTAATAATCTTCTTTTAATCTGAATTCCTCATTCACTTCTACCTCAATACAAACTAATTAAAATCTGTATATTGCTTTTTAATAAATCACAGGGATCCATAGACTAGTACGATTTCAATCATTAAGCAGCTTCCGATTTACTTCGAGGCATTTAATCATTTCACAAGACAGGCATATGGCTTGATTATTTTGACCAGCGCCCATTCAATGATGCATTGATAACTATTAATTCCCTCCTATGTGTTATCGATTGTCATACCTTATAATTATCAACTTCTACAAGCTCGTGGCTTCCAATACTTAGAATTCCTAGATTGAGTGCTGATGGCAGTTTAGAAAGAATATCAGTAGTTCTATGGAAGACCATTAAGGTGGCACAATGATTTATAACTTCCTTTAAAGAGTCCTGCACTTCTTAGGCCACAACAATTTCAATTCATTAAATAATACATACTATCTCCCCAATGTACTGAAAGTGGTGTCTAATACAAACTCAGCTGGAGATTTGTGATGTCCCCGCTCTAGTCAGTTCTCGGGAACAGTGTGTTAGCCTTTTCTTGGACCCTTTTGGGCTAGTTGGATTGGTTAGAGGGTCAGTGGTGTTTTCTGGAGGAGTTGATCGTTCTCATTTTCAGAGCTCAGTGATTGGTTCACAGTAGGCGTTAACAGTTCAGGAGTTGACAGCTTCTGACGGCACAAAGATATATGGAGTTTCGAGGAAGTTATGCTTATTTTAGTGATTTACGTTATTAATTTACTTAAAATCTTATTATAAAGTCAAAATTGACTTTATTATTTTATATCACTTAAATATTCATAAAGAAGGGTGATTTTAAATTAAATCATTATTACATTAAGTGGGCGCCAAGTATTTAAGTCAAAACTATTGAAAATGACTTAAATGTATTTTAAAAGATTTAAAACTTGAAAAGGGCGTATCTTCTTGGAAATGCGTGCCTTTTGAGATATAAGGCATTTTGGGCAATGAGAAATTCATTCATGATTATTTCAACTTTGCCTTTGGGGTTTTCTTTGTGCTTTCCTCTGTGATCAGGGTTTGTGCAACATTTCTATTGGAGAACGATATCTCTTCGATGTTGAGCATTTTTGAGACTGTGAGAGACTAGTCGAATTAGTGCAACTGTGAGGGCTTCATTCAGAGGTTCTACATGCTTCAAACAGAGTTTTATCATTCAGTTTATTCTTGTTTGCAATAAGGAAGGGGGTTTCTACACTTGAGGCATCCTCTTCAACAACTCAACAACTTACAGCGTTGGCATCTTTAGCATTCTACTTGGGCCGTACTTTTGCATTGGTAAATGTGCCTGTTTTGGGAAGGCGTGTGAACGAACTAGTTGAAACGCCTTTCTCTTGGCTTTCTTTTGTGTCCCTTTCTTGGCGTCTACCTCTCTCAGGGGATTGTATTCTGTTTTGGAGTGGGAGAAGTCAGATTTGGAGCCTAGGAGTGCATACTTGTTAGTTTTCATCAATTCCGGCTGGCAAACTAGGATACTTCTTTATTTAATTATTCTGGAGCATTTCGGGTATGTAATTAGTTTGCAATCCCATTGTATGTATTGCAGAATAACATCTATTACATTTGGTGATCAAAATATTACTGTATTGCACTTTTATGAGCTTTTATATGATGCGCCCCTTCTCTCCTGTCTATAAAATTTTCTTAAAAAACTAAAAAAACACAATAAGAATTAAGAAAAATACAGGGGTTTGAGTTGTGAGTGAGCAGGGCTCATCACAAGATTTATGAGCTGCCCGATTCCTTAATGAAGTTACGATTTCTGGGAATAGCCCCACAGTAATAAATACACCCACTTATAACCCATATTGCCAATGTAATCTTACACGACACCCAAATTTGAGCCATAAATGCTAGAAGATACACGAGATCAGTTGAATGTTCTTTGAACACTTAGCAATTATTTAATCAATTCTTAACTTCCAACGGTTAACCCTGAAAACCAATAAATATCTCCCTTTTAATCCTTTGGACAATAGGGTTGGATCTAAGCAACTAAAATAATCACTATATTTTTCCACGTCTGTGTAACTCTGCAATTTACCACAATTCTCACTCAGATACAAAAAATTGTCTTCATAGACGACTTCTCAAATTTTGAACAACAATCGTTAATGTAACGGCAAAATCTGAATGATTTTGCCAGTATTAGCCAGGGTGGATAATCTCACCACCGGAGTTGATCTTCTTTCAGAGGGTTCCCGTCCCCCAAAAGGCTGTGGTGAACTCCGTTCAACCAACAAATACCTATTCTCCCAATTCAAAACCAGCATACCTGCAAAAAGACTCCTTGAAAACTTTTTATCTTTTTTTCCCTCTGTAATTCCTCACCACCTTTTTGAATTCTCCCATTTTCCTTCTTTTAATTTTAATCTATTGAAGAATTCACCCAAAAGTGGCTTAATTAATTTAGTTTACTTTTCCAAAATTAAGTCACTTTTGCACACCATTAAATAATTAATTTAAGTTGTCTTTGTAATATAATCTTTTTTCAACAACTTAAAATTAATTATTTAATTATGTCGCTGACGTAGTAAAAATTGGGGACATTACAGTATTTCATGATATCCTACATAATGGTCAACTCAAACCATGGGAGCAGTGGAGGTTTGAATTTGGCATCCCACTGTCTCAGAAAAAGACTTATTCGATGTTGAAACGGGCTCTAAAATTTGAAAAGCCAATTGACACTGAAATTGAGGAAGGAGAGTATTATGCAAGGTTAAGATGGAAGGATGGCAGTTTCTTTCATGATACATCTGTAAAAAAACTTTATGCTTTGCTAATTGGCATGAGAGAAATATTTAGTTGGTTGAATAAATCATGGGGCCTTGAATGGACAGAAAAAAAATGGACCAAATGCCTTACTTATCTGTGGACTAATTCGGGGGAACCAAAAAAAGCATGTTTTAAATGGCTCTTTTTGTTAAAAAAACTTGCTGTCCACTGGGTTTTACAGTCCTATGGAATGCCTGAGGTTGTTTGTAGCCTGTGTAAAAAAACTGAATCTTTTGAACACCTTTTATTTTACTATCCTTTTGCTTTTTTATTGTGGTCTTTGTTTCTTGGTAGGTTGAATGGATGGAATGATAAGAATGGATTTTCTTGGTCAAAAATTGCTTGTTATGTGGATTCTTTTAATGCTGAATTGAATGTTTTTTGGCTTACTCTTACAAATGAGATTCTTTGTTTTTTGTGGAAAAAGAGGAACAAAGAGGTTTTGCAGGGAAAAAGAAGATATCTTACTGTCCATAATGAACTCACCTTTCTTACCGTTATGTTGCAAGTCTCAACGGTCATGGAGAGTCCAAAAGATAGATTTATGATCCTGCTGAAGGAAGGCCTAACTATTGCATACAAAACAGAGATTAAATCTGCATATTTCTTCCCACAAGGAAGAAATAACCTGAATAGTAGTTAGAACTACTCAATGAATACATGGAGAAAAACAGGATTCAAAATCCTATAGAGAAGGATAAACCAAAGAGAGATCCAAGGGGCAGATTCCTACTGGTGGTTAGAGATGTGGAACCAGATCTAATTGAACCTCTAATAGGAACATATGAATGTGACACGTGTGAATACAGTAGCAACGTAAGATACTGCTAGGAGTAGTTGATGTAACCAGGACTGTTTTCTCTTATTTGATAATCATGATCGGTTACTAGTACTTTTGGTTTATATATGTAGTAAGTATGGTCTGAATCTTGTATCTGCAGAGGTTATGCTCCTCATATTGTATAAACTCTGTTTTGTATTCGATCATTAATATGAAAAAAAGGGTCTGGGATGTGTTGACTTTAAAACAAACTTGTGATCTTATCTTATTTGTGGTGGTCAAAAGTTTATTAAAATGCCAGCTAAGAGCCTTGTATACTTTGTATCGTATTGGTGGTCAACATTTTCATGAGTTAAATACTTAGTATAGGCTTATGTTTTTTTTATTTTAAGGATGTATTTAAATGCTTTTTTTTAGTGAAGTCATTTTTAGGTAGTCTTAATTTACTTATATTTAAAAATTTCAAATATTAATATTTATGTATAGTCCTATGTTGCATGGCTCAACAAAACCCCCCCAATACCTATATGCATTTGGTTTGGAGCCGGGTTTGGGTCCAAGACGGCCTAGGGTTTACCCTAAGTTCCTAGGGTGGACCTTGGGTGAACTTGGGGTGAATTTGAGTGAACCTAGGGGGACCCGAGGGCCACCCAAAATAAAAAACAAAAAACAAATAGAAAACAAAAAACAAAAAACAAAAAACATTTTATCAAAATGTTTTTATAAGAAAAAAGAGTGTCAAATACCTAATTTTGACCTTAAGTGATAAAATTGTGAAAATGGCATGAACCGTGAAGGTTTGTGTGGTTTCAAAGGCCTGTTGGGTGAAAATTATGTAATCAACTTTTCAACAGATTACACAACTGGGACTTCAGCCACAGCTATGCGAGATGTAATCTCTCCACTCAAAAGGGGGAGGCGCCCTTATTACTGCTTTCAGAAACAACTAAAACTAAGTATTTACAACATGTGCACTACAATTAATGGATTTGGGGTGTGTCAGATTCATCTTTCTCTCTTTTTTCAGAGAAGATGTTTTACAATGCTCCATGGTCGGTAGTTTTGATTTTGTGCAACTTTGAACTAAGAACAAAGCAGTAATTCCAATATCTCTATCTTGACAAAGCAAAGCATAGAGATACCAGCATGATAACAATAACAATAAAAATGAGAAAGGAAAGCTTACGAAGGCACAAAGTCGTTCCATAACTTTCCAACAATAGATCCTTGAGATATGTAACAAGTGTTATATTAGAAGCAAAAAGTCTTCTAGATACAACACCACAATAGTTCCATGAACAACGCGAACAAATGCAAGCACAAAGTATTGCAGTTCATCCACCAAAGGTTACTCAAACATAAACTTAAATTCAAAGTAAAGAATGTAACACAAAGTTCACATAGATTTACTTGAAGCTCTTAGATCTCACACAATAATTACTACCAATCTTAATCAACTTTCAAAGACGATTGATCCAATGCAAAGTCTCGTATGCAACTTCCTTCTTTATTGATAAGATTCAGATTCACAAAGTTGAACACAAAGTTTCATGCATTTGTTGCAAAATGAGCAGCACTTCGTTGCTAGAGATCAAAGATAAACATTACAATAGAAATCCCTCCTATATATAGAGGAGAGGGATGAGCAAATCTAGGAAATCAAATGAGTAAAATTAGGAAAGTTAGGTGAGCTAATTTAGGAAAATCTCACCTAACTTTGACCAAAGTCAAAGTGTAATTTGTCTTCCAGAAATTACATCTCATATTTTCGGTGTAATTACATTTCGAGAAAAAACATTTAAGACGTCAAAAACTATTTACAAGATGCGTAAAGGAAAGCATCAGAAAGTTCAACACTGGAGATCAAGAATCTTCATGGTTCCTTGCTTGGGCACAAAAGTCTTCATACTTCTTCCTGGTCTCCTGCATGAACTTCTCATCTGGACCAACGGTGTAATCCACAATGGTGTTAGCAGAAAAAGCAGCATTGGGAAGCGTGAAGTGAGCAAATGATGTTGAGCAAGCGTGAAACGAGCGATGAGGCACGAAAAACGATGCATGAAGTGGAAAAAATGAGGTTCGGAATGAAGCTGGGAAAATTTGAAGTGTTATGTGAAAAGCAGGAAAAAGTGTAAGGGTGCTGAAAATCACCGCCTTTGCACTTTGAGCAAGGTAGTTTGGTGCAGTGGCACTAATTTTCAACGACTCTGCACTTTTAGGTGTTAGACAAAAATTTGAGATGTCAGGGTGTGAGAAAGAAAGGATAACTTTGAAAACTAAGCAAGAAAACGCCCAACGTGCATTCAAACAAAGAGTTATTTACAAAGTTTCTTTGAGAAACAAAAGGAAAAGAAGAAACGATGGAAGGAGAAGACATACCTGAGAAAAAGCGAAACCCTAGGTCGATACAACAAGAGACCTCAAAAAGAAACAAATTTCTGAAAGTAGAATGATCGCCCAACACGTTGGAAGTGAAAGAGAGAAGTTAAGAATGAAATGGAGTGAACCAAAATCACTTTTAAGTGATTTAAAAGTGTTAAAAGCTAACTCAAGTCGCCCATTTAAATGAGGCATAAAAAGTGGCACTTTCAGTGAAATGTGCAAAAGAGCCAAAAAACGATGCCTTAGTAAAAAATTGACTAAGTCAGGAAGAAAAGTGCAAGGGCGCTAAAAATCAGCACCTTTGCACCAAAACACAATCACTTAAGTGCAAGGGCGTTGATTTTCAGTGCCCTTGCACTTTTGACACTTAAACAATTTTCAAAAAAGGCTAGAGCGCTGTTTTTGACAACAATTGCACTTTTTACAATTTTACAAAGTATTAACAGTGAGAGCTCGCGAAGGTACTCGTTTCGAAGGTCTTCGCGAGGCAAACATAGGGGAATGCTCAAATTGACTGTTTGAGGCTTTGGAATGCATTTCGAGGTGGCTTGAAAATCACCTTGTTTTGCGTGCTTGAACTTCACGAACCTATGAAACAGACAAGTTTCGTAGGGGGGTTATCCGTGGAACGAGCGCTGCTAGATTTGATGATAACAGCTGGCTCCTGTTGGGGATCTTCCTTCAACCGTTCTTTGAAACGAATGAAGGGAGAAGAACTCCAGAATTCAAGTGCCTTTATCCATCCATTGGGCTTGGAGTCAGGTGACGACGACAAAAAACAAATCTACGAAAACAAGACGCAAACTTATGCATATGCACTTATTGAAAAGCTAAAAACCTACTTAATTAAAACTAGCCATCAATGAAATCTTCTCAAATGAAACCATTCATAGGTTCAACAAAATAGCCGCCTTTCTTCAACAGCTTGCAAGGCCTTCCATGATCATTAGCAGCTACATGTAGATGAAGTTGAGGCATTGCTTCTGGAAAGAGATGAATAGGTTCAACTACCTCTGAAAATATATCCGATATACTGCTGCTCCAAAATGAATCATTGAATTCGGACTGCTCCTGCGCATCTACAAATACATCTTTAGCTGCATCCTCAAGTTTATCTTCATGCTCAGGTGCAAGTGAAACCTCTGTCTTCCCATTGGCCTCCAACCAAGCAAGATGTCTTATGGGACATTCCCTTGATCAGTCAAAGATTGGACGCTTCTTACTAGTCACTACATGAACAACTGATTCATCAACCAAGGCAACCTTATGTTTATCGGAATGATCTCCTTCATGTGATTCAGATAAAGATATGACTGCACTACATACCTCAATATGTTGTTCACCATCTTCAGACTTGGGAAAATCTGAATTATTTAGAAGAAGATCCTCATCATGCCTTTGGGAAATTCTTTTATGCAACACGCGTTCAAGTTCATGACCTTGAAACACAAATGCATTCTTTTCAACTTGACTGAGAGCTTCATGCATGTCCATCTTTTCAGATCTCAAGACTAGATCGTCTTCATTCACTTGAACTTCAGAAAAATGACTTTCATCCTTCTGCTTTTCATCAATGGCTTTCTGAGACTACATAAACTAGAAATGTGAGTCACCAGTTATGTCTGCTTCCTTTTCCTGGAAGAGAATAGCGAGATCACTTGGATTGGAGTCAGGATGCTTCGCTACTGCTTTTACTAATGGTGCCTCAAGAGCAAGCCTCTTCGGAGGTGAAGATAACTTGTGTTGATTCGCAACAACAAAATTATGAGCTAGCTGCTTTTTGAGGACAAGTAGCTCATTTACCAACCTTTGCACCATAGGATTCATCCTTGTGATGGACGAAAATAACTCCAAAGAAGGGATTTCTTCAGATTCATTTGTTTCAAGTTTTATTTGCTCAGCAAGAATGGGATCATCTTCAATTTCTATCGCCAAGGTCTGTACAATTGCAAGAGTAGCTGGGGCTGCTCTTCTCAATAGGAAACTAACCTCGGGCACTTGAGCATTTACAAAGAAACATTTCAAATTCTCAGCTGTAGGTTGAGCAATAGTTGGAATTCTTCGTGTCAACTTGTTAAAGTGAGAAATGAACTCACACATAGGCATGTGAGATTCCTTCTTCAACTGGGTGAGTTGAGCCAACAAAGCATGAGCGTCTTTAGGAGGTTTGAACCTTCCTTCAAACTTCGCTATGAGAGTTGCCCAGTTTGTGATGGTACGTGGTGCCAGTTGATAAAACCAATCTGCAGCAACACCTTGGAGAGTCTCCGCAAACAGCCTTACAGATACATCTTCATATTCGACACCATGAACTCCACAAGCGATGTAGAAAGCAGCAACGTGCTCGTCAGGATGTTGTTGTCCATCACCAAAGAACTTGGTAAAGTTCTTCCGCGAGCCTTCAGGAAGAGCATGTAGGGGTAGAGCTAGACTCAACGGACCAAAAGCATTTCCCCAAAGACCTTGAGCAGCCATTTACATGTCCTTGGTGAAAGCTTGAAAAACTTACAAGAAAATAAATTACAATGAAAAAGGACATGGGTATACTTCAAAAGAAAGCGTGAGGCTTTCAAATGCGTATCATGTCCCCAATGGAGTCGCCAAAAAATTGTTGGGTGAAAATTATGTAATCAATTTTTCAATAGATTACACAACTAGGACTTCAGCCACAACTATGTGAGATGTAATCTCTCCTCTCAGAAAGGGGAGGCACCCTTCTTACTGCTTTCATAAACAAGTTAAACTAACTAAGTATTTACAACATGTACACTATGATTGATGGATTTGGGGTGTGTCACATTCATCCTTCTCTCTTTTTTCAGAGAAGATGTTTTACAATGCTCCATGGTCGGTAGTTCTGATTCAATGCAACTTCAAACGAAGGACAAAGCAGTAATTCCAATATCTCTATCTTGACAAAGCAAAGCGTAGAGATACCAACATGATAACAATAACAATAAAAACGAGAAAGGAAAGCTTACGAAGGCACAAAGTCATTTCGTAACTTTCCAACAGTAGATCGTTGAGACAAGTAACAAGTGTTATATTAGAAGCGCAAAGTCTTCTAGATATATCACCACAATAGTTCCATGAACAACGCAAACAAATGCAAGCACAAAGTATTGCAGTTCATCCACCAAAGGTTACTCAAACATAAACTTAAATTCAAAGTAAAGAATGTGACACAAAGTTCACATAGATTTACTTGAAGCCCTTAGATCTCACACAATAATTACTACCAATCTTAATCAACTTCAAAAGACGATTGATCCAATGCAAAGTCTGGTATGCAACTTTCTTCTTTATTGATAAGATTCAGATTCACAAAGTTGAACACAAAGTTTCATACATTTGTTACAAAATGAGCAGCACTTCGTTGCTAGAGATCAAAGATAAACATTACAATAGAAATCCCTCCTATATATAGAGGAGAGGGATGAGCAAATCTAGGAAATCAAATGAGTAAAATTAGGAAAGTTAGGTGAGCTAATTTAGGAAAATCTCACCTAACTTTGACCAAAGTCAAAGTGTAATTTGTCTTCCAGAAATTACATCTCATATTTTCGGTGTAATTACATTTCGAGAAAAAACATTTAAGATGTCAAAAAATATTTACAAGATGTGTAAAGGAAAGCATCAAAAAGTTCAACACTGGAGATCAGGAATCTTCATGGTTCCTAGCTTGGGTGCGGAAGTCTTCATACTTCTTCTTGGTCTCCTGCACGAACTTCTCATCCAGACCAACGGTGTAATCCACAATGGTGTTAGCAGAAAAACAGCATTGGGAAGCGTGAAGTGAGCAAATGATGTTGAGCAAGCGTGAAATGAGCAATTGGGCACAAAAAACGATGCACGAAGTGGAAAAAACGAGGTTTGGAACGAAGTTGGGAAAATTTGAAGTGCTATGTGAAAAGCAGGAGAAAGTGTAAGGGCGCTGCAAATCAGCGCTCTTGCACTTTGAGCAAGGTAGTTTGGTGTAGTGGCGCTGATTTTCAATGCCTCTACACTTTTAGGTGTTAGACAAAATTTTGAGATGTTAGGGCGTGAGAAAGAAAGGATAACTTTGAAAACTCAGTAAGAAAACGCACAACGTGCATTCAAACAAAGAGTTCTTTACAAATTTTCTTTGAGAAACAAAAGGAAAAGAAGAAACGATGGAAGGAGAAGACATACCTGTTGGTGTGTTTTTCGTGACTGCACCAACACAGAATAAAGTTGCCAACGGCTACCCTATTCTCTCTTGATCAAAGTATCCAGAACGCTAAGATTGCGAGAGAGTTTGTGCGTTCAACTCTAAGGTTCCTTCATGCAGTGGATAGTTTCAGTTGGCTCGATGTGATTTGCTGGTATGTCAAGGGGACTTACAAAATTGTTCAACAACGGAGAAAGGAATTTGAATGCTCGAAAGGTTTTCTCTATAAAGCTCTTGTTTCCTAAACTAACCAGAAAGTACTGAATTTAAATGGTGGCAGGGATAAGAAGGTTCTAATCTATTCTAAGGCGTGGGACATGGCGATCAATTCTCGCAGACTTCAACCGAGCTTTGCTTTGTCTCGCTTCGGACAACCTCCACAAAACCGGTGCAATCTTCCAAGGAGTAATCAAAGGTATTCAAATCACGATTCACCATGAAGACACCATCACAACGACGCATGCCAACATATAAACCGTAATCGAAGTTAAGTTCACAATGTTCCAGTTGACCACGCAAGGCGAACCCACCGTCAGCGAGCCCACTAGTGGTATGGATAGACAAAGTTTGCTCAAATTGAAGACCACATTCCACAGTTACTATCTACTACATGCATGAAACAAAATCTATTTACTTTACTTTAAAATCCTACTTGAAGTAGAAGGACGAAGAAACCTTGGTAGCTACTCACAACAAAAGACGAGATCATCATCAATGAAAACTCTTTTTATTGAGAGTGTTCACAACAATTTCTTACAAAGCTTTAAAGGAAAAAACTTTCCTTCTTCAAATTATACTATCATCCTATCAGCTATGCTAACTCTATGCTATGCTAACACCTAGCTGTCCCTCTATTCTAATCCCTACTGTCTAATGAATTACAAATGAGGGGGGGGATGCCCCTTTTATAGCTGGCCAAGTCCAATGGACGGCTCAGATTACAATCAGATGGGTGGCTTAGATCGAGCCATATAAGCCCTAACCTTAAAAACTGCCACCAAGAAGAGTGGGGGAATAAATGAGCCATTAATGTCCACCATCCTTCTAGAAGATTCCTGTTTGGAAATGTGTTCACGTTGTTCTTGTTCTTTTGACTGCAAACTGAATGAGTCTGGTTGCCACTGCTTCAATTTCTTGTATTGGTATGGCGGGCATGTTCTTGATCTAACTGCAAGCCTACAACCTCTTTCTCCTGCTTGAGGATGATTTTCTCCTTCTTGTCACTGCATCTTGAGTTGTGTGAAGCATGCTGGAGAACATCCTCTGGGTCATCGAAGGACTTTACACTTAAGGAGAATTTCTCTACTTTGTTCTTCAATCTATCATGATGTTAGTCTCCAACACCTGGGCCTTCATCTTTTCCTCCATCTTGAACTTGAAAGATTTTCTTGTCTTGGATTCAATCATTCCTCCTTGCCACTCACCTGACTGCATTGGGTGCAACACTTAGCTATTTCTGATAACATCTCCCTTCATGATTTGGACGTAAGTGAGACATCATGGAGGGGCTTGAAACACGTAACCTTATTTTATCCTACAGTTGCAATATTGTCCCAAAGTATTTGCTCCATCACTTCAAGTCCTCCTACCTTGGTCCTGATATTCATCTTGCAAAACAAGCAAGAGAAGAACATCAAAACACTTCATAATATAAATTCACCTCACTTACCTGATTTTCATGCTTTGGCTTCCAAGGTCTGAGTGACCTCTGGATCTGATAGGGTTCATCACTTCTAGCAAACTTTGCCTTCTTCATAGCCTTTCAACACCTATGCATTTAGGGACCTATGTCTGGAGTTTATGCCTTAGAAATTTATCCACCTTGAGGGCGTATTTGGAAACTTGATGCTTGAGTTTCACTTCATCTGCAAATTTTTCGTGCCTAAGACAAATTTCATTTCCTACTTGTGAGCGTGTTTCACCTCATCAACATTTTTCAACATAATTTATCATTCTGGTGATAACAGACTTGGGCATTTTCATATTTTATTCCTCTGCCTTAGAAATTTTTTTATTTCCTCTAGAAAATTTCATCAAGCAAGTGCCTGAGTAAAATCTCCATCTTAAAGTCTTAGGCAAGGCGTGAAAAGTTTTAAAATCATCTCCTTGTTGAAGATATTCGGTACCCAGAAGAAAATTCCCTTCAGAAAGCATCAAATTCATGTGTCTACAAACGAAGGGGTTCATTTAATTTTTGAATTTTAACCTTAGAAAAATATTTTCTCATTGAATTTCATCTTCACTCTTCATCCCTGGGCGTATTTTGTTTGCTCTGCCTTGACAATTTCCTTCAATCTCATGAAGCTGGCGCATTTTAATGTATCCCCTGCCAATTCATCCATGCCTCAAAAAATTTCATCACCTCTCTCAGGCTTAGGCGTATTTTGAACTTTCTCCTCCCATTTGCATACACTCAAACGTATTTCCCATCTCCTAGCCAACTTGGGCGCATATAGAGTAGTGAACTTTTAGTTTGTTTGCCTTGGAACATTTTCAACATTCTTTTCCTCAAGGTTGGGCGCATTTAGGGCCCTGAGCTTCCAATTTTCATAACTTAGAATTTTTTTATGGTTTTCCAACCTTCCAAGGCACATATAACATGGGTTACTTCAAATCTTGATGCCTTAGTCAAATCTTAATCACCCTCTCCTCTCCTTGGGCGCATATGGAGGTCCCTTCTTTCAATCCTCAAAACTTAGTCAACTTTCAATCACCTCCTCCTAAGGGTGCATATAGGGGTCTCTTCTTTCAATTTTCAAGTCTTAGTAAACTTTTCAACTCAGCCTCTCAAGCCAAGGCACATTTCACCACCTTTACTTTCAATAGCTGCCTCAAGTTTTCAATACTTAAAATTTCCAGCTCTTATCTTGGCTTAGGGCGCATATCACATGGGCTACTTGCAATCTTGATGCCTTAGACAAATTTTCATGGATTTCCTCTTCAAGGGCGCATATAGGAGGTCAAGCTTCAAGTTTGCAACACTTAGCTAAATTTCTCATGCCATCTCCTTCCAAGGGTGCATATGACCTCCTCTACTTTCATTTTGTGATACTTTGAAGAATTTTCAATTAGCTGCTTGAGGTGGGTGCATTTTATGGGGCACACTTCCAATTTCCAATACTTAGACTATTTCCTCATGGCATCCAATCTACCTAGGGCGCATATAGGGGTCCCTACTTCCAATTTTCCAGACTTAGAATATTTTCAAGTCTCCTTCTTTACCTTGGGCGCATTTTGAGGGTGGAGGAGGAATAAACACTTTGCCTTAGAAAATTTTCTCACCTTCTCTCTCTCCTTGGGCGCATTTTGCTTGTCTAGTAGGAATAACCCAACGCCTTAGAATTTTTATCAATCACCACCTTGAGATGAGGGTGCATTTAGGGGGTCAAGCAGGGACTTTGACTTGCCTTGGAAACTTTTCTCAACCTCACTTCATAACAGGGCGCATTTGGCATGCAGAGGAGGATTTAACTTCAAACTTAGAAAATTTTTCATGGCTTCTTCTCTTTGAGGGCGCATTTAGGGGGTTGAGCAGGAATTATTAGCACTTGAAATTGTCCATCCTTCTGCCAACTTTACCTTGGGCGCATTTGACAGGGGGGGAAGGAAATTTCTCAGACTTGGCATTTTTAGCTTGCTCGCCCTCGTTTACTATATTTACTAAGTCCTCTGATTTTCATACCTCTGAAGCTTGGATTGATCTGAAATTTTAACCATAGGATCCTCATGACCTAGTTGATCTGTTCACATTGCCATCTCGTGTTGACTTGCTATTTATAGCATGTTTCTGGAGGTGATTTACTATTTATAGTAATTGCTTAGTTTCATGACTTCCACAACTCCGTTCAACTTGAAATTTGAATGACGTGACCCTCATAGGTAGACTTGCCTGTTCAAAATGGCGCCTGCTATTGACTTACTATTTATAGCCTGTTTCAAAAGTGACTTACTATAAATAGTAAGTGCTCCAATTGCCCTCAAATTTTACCAGTGGATAGCTCGAAAGATACTGATTGCAGTGGGATACACTGGTTTTCAAAAATTCTGGCGTTTGACCCCTCATTTTGGGTCCCAAAGCTAGAAACCCTAATCTGACTTGCATGTTGCTTAAACGATCTTTGTTTGACCCCGTTTCTGTTGCATGTTGGTCAGTTTGTGATATTGAAGTGCTGGGGGGGGCTGCAAGAGTGGATCTGCTAAAAATAGTAAGTTCCTGAAAAAGTGACCAACTCCATTTGCATGTCACATCATTGCGTAGCTCTTGAAAAACCCACAAAGAATAACCTGACATGCGTTGAAAATCCCTACATGCAAACCCTAAAAATAACTTTTGAAGACGGCTCCTGAAAAAGTCATGATCCTGGTTTGCATGTTATACCATTGCGAAGATTTCGAAAAACCCATAAGGAATGTCTAGACATGCGAAGAAAATTCCAACATGCAAACCCTAAAAATAGCCTCCGAAGGCTGAGTGCTGAAAGTCATCATCTCATCTTGCATGTTATATCATTGCGTAGGTCTCGGGAAACTCAGAAATATTCTCTAGGCATGCACTGAAAAACTTCGCATGCAAACCCTAAAATCTGCCTCTGAGGTGAACTTGCTAAAAATAGAAAGTTGTCAGTTTCAGCTCAAAACTTGAAAACAAGCAGCTTGACATGTCCTAGATGTAGTGTAACGATTGAAACTTCAAAAGTGCTGAGAAAAAGTCCCAAATTAGGTACTTACTAAAAATAGGAAGTTGTCAAAATTCAACGAAATTTTGCTAGGGACTTGCTGGAAGCATGCTGATTGTATTGCCAAACTCAAATTTCAACTTATTCACTCCATTTGACTTCAAACTGGCTGGAAGATTCAAAACCCTAATTCTCAGACTTAGCCAAAATTTCACATTTAAGCTCAAAGACGGGCACATCCCCAGAAAGACGGATAGAACAAGAGAGAGACAACAGGAAAACTAACTAAAATCAAGCCAAAAGTCCGAAACGAAGCAAAAATTAGGGGGTCCCCATTTGCAATGGGGTGATGTGTGAAAAGGTCACAACAATACCTAAGAAAAAGCGAAACCCTAGGTCGATGCAACAAGAGACCTCAAAAAGAAACGAATTTCTGAAAGTAGAATGATCGCCCAACACGTTGGAAGTGTGTTGTACCCAAAACCAAAATTTTTGCTTCACTAAGGCATTTTGCTTAATTGAGTTTAAACCTTGTTGAAGTGATGTCAGAAGGTCGTTTTTGGGGTTTTTAAATATGGAGTTGGTGTCAGTGTCATGTCAGGCTGTTACCGAAGAGATTTAAGAAAAATGAAAATTTGAACAAAAAACATCAAAATTTTCTATCTCTGGAGAAGGGAGCACATTCTCAAATAGGCGCCCTATCTTTTAGGGGCTCAGATCCTGTTTTTAGGGTTTGTCACCTCCAACAGACTTTTGTCCGGCATTACGTCAGCTTCGCAGTGAGCTATCAAGCCTGTCAAACGGACCTGTTTCGAGCAAGTTACGGAGGATACAACGCAAAACGAAGCGAAAGCGAGAATTGGCTAACACTGGAGAAAAGCACAACTTTTGAAAAAGGCGCCCATCTTTTTGAGGTGCCAGATGAAGGCTTTTGGCTAAATGCCACCCAAGATGTTTATCTCACATTTGTTCGAGCTTCGCGACGCATCCGTCAGTGGGTGAATTTGAGTTGCTGAAGTGCTCGAATCGGAGGTCAAACGTAGGGTCAAATCTTAGTCAAAATATCAGAGGAAATAAGCAAAAGAGCACATTTTGAGAAAAGCGCCTAAGCTTTTCAGGCCTTTAATGCTTTCTTTCTGATGATTTCAGATGTTCAATGTGTTCGTGTTACGTTCAGCTTTCCGTTGCCTGTCTCCGTCAGATTGGAAGATGTCTTAGCAGCTTGCAGTTAGGGTTTATTTTTGTCATTTCCAGAAATGGCTAAGTCTGGAGTGAAAAGAGCAACTTTTGAAAAAGGCGCCCTTGTTTTTCACCCCTCAGACGATGTTTTCTTGGGAAATGTGTCTTTGCAGCTATCGTGCAGAATGAAGTCAGCTTCGCAGTGAACCTGAGATCCAGTCCTGAAAATGGCTAAATCAGAAGTTATGAAGGATTTATTTTTCCCTTCGTTCGAAATACAGATGTTGGAATTTGACTAAGTCTGAGAAAAAGCGCAGCTTTTCAAAAAGGCGCTTGGATTTTTGAGCCTTCAGATGTCAGTTTTGTGACGTGTAGTCTCAAGATACCTTTTGATCAGTTTTTACTTAGTTCTGCGATGCACCTGTCAGCCAGTCAATCGGAGAAGTCAGTCAACCAGTGTCAGAGGATGAACAGAGGTCCCGACAGAGGTTTTTGCTTAAATTTTCATGAAATTTGGCTAAGTCTGGAATTCGCCTTAAGAGGTCAAAGTTGAGTTTTCGAAAGAGAATTGAATGGACGCCTTAATTGGAGTTCTGACTACAGTTAGACTAAACGTTTTCTGGGTTGTCATCTTCAGTTCGTGTATTGGCATGTGGAGTGATCTTTCAGTTTGCATGTCGAGTTAACTAGTTTGCATGTTCAGTTAACTACCTTGCATGTTGAGTTAACTTGATTGCATGTTCACTTAACTGAAGATTATCAGTGAATGTCAACTGGAGTTCACATGCATGGCGCATTTGGTTGCAAATGTGAAGTTTTTAGTGAAGATGGCGCTTCATTAAGTGTCAACTGAAGTTCTAAAAGGGCCGCCATATTTTGATGAAGCATTAATTTGTGAAGTATGGCGAGTTTGAAGTTGTTAACTTCAGTCATGAAAAGGGTCGCCATATTTGGGTTTTATTGATGAAGCATGAATTAGTGAAGCTACGCACTTTTCAAGGAATAATAACTTTAGTTCCAAAAGGGTTGTTATTTTTAGAACTGAATTGAAGCATAAGAGTGAAGTTGGCGCACTTCTTGAAGGTCAACTGAAGTTCCAAAAGGGTTGCTATTTTTAGAACATGATTATTGCATGAAGATGGCGAATTTCTTATCTTAATCAACATTGCTAACTGTAGTTATCTAAAGGGTCGCCTTAGGTCAAATTTGTGAATCCAAAGCAGATGTGAAGGATGGCGAACTTGATAAGATTGTTAACTAAAGTCAAAGTCGCATGGTTTAGTTGAACTGAAGACTTGAAAGGGAAACCCTAATGCATGACGATTTATTTAGCATATCTGAGTTTCAGTTAACAGAGATTAGGTCCAATTAGAAGCCAAGCGCACTTTTCAAGCATTCCTCGCTTAGTGCGAATTTTCAAAGATGAAATTCTATATATTTCAGCCATGGCGTCCATTATTTCATCATCTTTTGCTCTGAAGCTCATATTCTTCTTGAGCGACCAGCAAGCTAAAGGTGATTTAGGTGTCCGAATTCAGCATTCTTCATAGCAACGAGTTCAGATTGTCCAGAGGAAGGTGATTCCAGACTTTATTTTCACTTTGCATGCAGGTTTCATCAAGTTCCAGAGAAGAGGTTGGCAGATTTTTCAGAAGCAGACAAGCAAAACTTTCTATCTTCTGTCTTATTTCTTCTATTTCTCACCTTAGGTACTTTCTTTGCATGTCAAAGAAATTCAACACATATTCAAAATCTGATCATCTGGGTTCGCATATTTCAGCATTTGCAGCGAGACCCACGTCTTAGATTTTTTCGAGAAAATCACCCCTAGCTTTCATTCTGAAGCTCTGTGCCTTTTTCCGAGAATTTCTTTGCATGTGGGCTTGAATGACATTTTTTCGAGAATCCAGCTATCTGGGTTTGTTCAGAATTCAGTTGTGCACAAAACCTATGTTCCAAAAAAACTTCGAAAATTTCTTTCGTCAGAGGCTATTTTTAGCCTTGTCCAGGAGTTTTCAGAAAGTTCTTCAAGTATATTCGACTTTACAGTCAAAAGTCATCATTTTCAAAATGCAGTTCAATCTCATTGATTACAAGGTGAAATCAGCTATTACACATAATTTCATCAAAACTTCAGATACAGACTTGAATCATGTTTATCCTGTGGTCAATCTGAGCAGTTTGGAAGGTGTTAGCAGCAATTCGTTGAGGAATCTTGAGCGTTCCGGGTTGCTGGCAGCGGCATCCATTCTTGTTACTACTTTCGATCTTGAGTTCGTTCTTGCTTGCATTAAGCATTATGACTCATCATCACGTCAAATCAGATCAGTAGATGGGAAGGTTGTTTGCAGTATCAAGCCGAAGGACATAGAGAAATGTTTTGCTATTCCTCCTCGTTTAGATAACTTTACTGTGGTTCTTGAAGCTTGTGAGAAGATATGGGATGCTAATCAACAACGTTCGCAGAGAAAGGTTGCTTAGAAATGGTTGACAGTGCAAAAAACTAACTTGCCTAAGAAGGTTGGTCATGGAGAATTCAAAGAGGAAGTTGCTGTTTTGATAACTTTACTCAATCGAGTTACCGGTCAATCAGATGCTAGTACTTTCCGTCCGTGGATGTTTTACCTGATTACCAGAATTCTTGATGGTACAGAGCGTTTTGATTGGGCTATGCTGATTAGTGATTGCTTACATCAGCAAATTACTAACTTTCTCAAGTATCATGAGTTTCATATGATATCCTACTTGGTTTACTTGGTTGCATTTCAAGGTAGCTACAGGCTTCTTAAAACTAATGGCACTCTCGGTGTTCAGCGTGTTCATGAGTATTATCCTCAGTTGGAGTTTTCTCAATCCGAGCAGGATTTCCAAGCAGTGAATGATCACTTTTCCATGAGAACAGTGAGAGATCTTGATAACGAGATGCACATTCGCATTTCTACCGAGGCCAAATCAGCGATGGAGACTTGGGCGGATTGGTTCATACAGCTCCCTACTTTCACATACATCCGAGTTTATGGATATGTTGGAGAGCCCCTGATGTTGCCAAGGTATCCGTCAGATAAGATTATCTTTATGGAGTTCCTCAGACAGATGTAGCATGTCCATTTCTTTCTTCGTAGTCGTCATAAGACTGCGGCTAATTTTCCATTCACATTGGGAATTTTCACATGCAATGCAGCGACAGACGCCAGGTATATGTCAACTGAGATAGAAAGGTTCAAGCTCAAGACTTATACTGAGAGGCGTTCCTATGATCCTCTCGGCCATTATGCAAATCGGTTAGAGCGAGGGATTGCACATGCGCCAGCACTTGAAGATTTCTGGCTAATTGTGAAGATGAATTCGAGGTTTGTCGTCGTCACTACTGTAGACTCACTATTGGTCAACTCTCTGATTATCTATCAGAAGATGTTGATGGTCTATCGGATGATGATGGGGAAGTTCTTCTCAATTCATATGTCAAGGATCAAGTTGCTCGGCAGCCACTTCGCTCACCGGATTGGTACGCCAAGGAGAATGTTTCTATTGAAGAGGTTTCCAGATCAGTTATCAAGACTAGCAAGTTGTTCTTGGAGAGCAAACGGACGCGGAAATCAGTTCCTGTAGCAGAGCCGCCAAAGGATTTCTCTTCGTTGCCTTCTACTTCTAGAGCAAGACCCAGAGTCAAGGCCATTATAATACCTCCTGAAGGGGTTAGACTCAGTGGAAATACAGGGAAAAGAGCTACTGGTAAGAGGAAGCAGAAACAAGTTGAGAATGTTCCTGAGGTTCCGGTAGAGACAGTTATTCAGGCCGAACCTCATGTTGAACCTCCTAGTTCGCCTCACATACAACCTATTGACATAAGTTCTGAGCCTGAGACGCCAATTCAAGCTAGATTGGAGACACCTGAACCACCACAAGTTGATACATCAGGGACAGTCTCTCCTCGGATGGATGATATTGTTCAGTCTTGTTGGCTCGAGAAATCTTTAGGGAGACAGAGACGTGAACCTTCATACAATCTCGATTTGTCTGAATTTGGTGAACCTTATCAGAGAAGGTCAAACAAGAAGATAAAGAAACAAGTGCACATTGAAAAGACTCCTGAATCAGAGATTGTTATTGAAGTTGCAGTTCCTCCAGAGGGTAAAAGCTTAGATGAAGTCGAAGTTGGTGACTTTACATTTACTAAGGCTAATCTTGGCAGGACTACACGAGAGACAGATGTAACTCTTCTTAAGATTGTTACCAATAATCTTGAAGAGTGTATCACCAAAGATGGAGAGGATAAGGCATTACTTAAAGCTGAAATTGGTCAACTTCGCCAGCACATTTCTGATCTTGTTCATGGGAATCCGAGTAGAGCACCTGTTCTTCCTCAGAGTACACCTGCAGAACAACGAAAACTGGATCAGTTACTCAGTCATGGCAGACTTTTGGACAACTGGATTGAAAGTTTAGTTGCTGCTGGTCGGCGTCTTCTTGCAGATTTGTATCAGTTGAGGAGTGATGCACATAAACTCCGTCAGGGTATTCAGTTGTTAGAGATTTGCAGTTGCAGAGAATTTGGCAAAGGATCGTGTTCTAGTGTCTCAATTATCAGTTGCATATGATGCTTTGGAGATGGTCGAGGATCAAGAGAAAGTTTTTACTTGGAGAGAGCAACACCTTCTCAGGATGGAAATATGTGAGAAGATCTCTACTAAATTGTTTTCACTCAAGGATGATGTGGTTGGAGTACTTGCACTTGTCAGTGGCTTCGTTGTTCAGATTCCGTGTCACTATCTTCTCGAAGATGGCACGTATGTTGAGTTGGATAAAGTACAAGCAGAGTTCGAGAAGCTGATTCATGACAGCCTTGAAGGTGAACCTATGGCGCCTAAGTTAGAAAATGTTTCAGTGATTGCAGCCAGTCTTAGGAAGGCGACTGAAGAATGTAAAGATGGCATGCATACGATTACAGAGAGTGGCAGAGAACTGAAGAAACAGACTATTGCTTTGAGCAGTGTTAAAGTGCCAGATGACAGAGAGATCGATGAGTTCTTGGTCGAAGTGTTAGACCGAGTTGACATGGAGTGATCTGCCAGTTGGAACCTCCAGTTAATTTCTAGGGTTGAGTTATGAGCAGCATTTAACTCGACTTTCAGTCTTGAGTTTACTTGCTGACCTAACACATGCTTATCTCATCCTTGGAATTATCAACACAGGAGTTAGGGTTAGGGTTTCCAGTTAACTGAAGGTAGTGGCCAGTTAACTTTGCATTAAATAAGGACGTGCATGCTTGCACATGGTCCATTTAGGTTATTTGTACCAGTTAACTGATGGTAGCTTTCCAGTTAATTGTATAGTTTACTTCATTAGGGTTTAATAATTAATCTTGCATGCATTTGCGAGACTGTAGTTAACACAAGGTGATTTTAGGGTTCCCTACACCTTGATGTATATAAATAAGAGCTTTTGCTCATTTGTAATTAACTTTTGCTTGAGAGAGAAATATATCCTGCGCCTACCTTGCCCTCAATATTGCTCTTTTGGTATTTGTTCATGCGTCTTTGCTATTGCAGTTGAATGTTATGCCACACAGGGTTTCATAAGATTGTGATAGTGAACTCTTTCCTTAGTTTAGATAAATCTGTTCGTGCATCTTTATCATTACGATCAATTGTTATGCCACACAAGGTTTCATGCAATTGTGATGATAAATCTGTTTTGTGAACTTTTACCGTTACTATCAAGTGTTATGCCACACAGGGTTTCATAAGATTGTGATGTTAAATCTGTTTGTGTAGTCTTTACTATTATAATCAAGTGTTATGCCACACAGGGTTTCATGAGATTGTTATGGTAAATTCTTAAATTTGTTTTGTGCCTAATAAACTTGTTCAGATTGAGATGATAGTTGCGCCACCTTGCCTTCAAGTAGAGAATCTGAATCCGTTTATCGTCAAATAGTCAAAACCTTGCTCCGTTTCTTCATGCTCTGATTTCTTGAAGGAACTGGATAGAATTTAAGTTATTAAGTTTAGTTGTAGTTAGTAGATCTGCAAAACCAAAGAAAACTCAGCTGCAACGTATATAGTTTTCGAGAAAGCCTTGTACCTCTACAGCTGAAACAAAAAGATAGGAATTAGTTTAGTTTATTTCCCTTTGCAGGTATTTTTGTAAAGCACAACGAGGGAGCTTCTCCTCCTAATTTGAAGAGCACTCATTGCGTAGTGTGCATAGCTGTCCGTACCAACTCTTACTCCAGAGGTGCTAGTTGTTACGCCAACAAAGTGAAAGAGAGAAGTTAAGAATGAAATGGAGTGAACCAAAATCACTTTTAAGTGATTTAAAAGTGTTGAAAGCTAATTCAAGTCGCCCATTTAAATGAGGCATAAAAAGTGTCAATTTCAGTGAAATGTTTAAAAGAGCCAAAAAACGACGCCTTAGTAAAAAATTGACTATGTCAGGAAGAAAAGTGCAAGGGCGCTAAAAATCAGCGCCTTTGCACCAAAACACAATCACTTAAGTGCAAGGGCATTGATTTTCAGCACCCTTGCACTTTTGACACTTAAGACAATTTTCAAAAAAGGCTAGAGTGCTGTTTTTGACGACAACTGCACTTTTTACAATTTTACTAAGTATCAATGGTGAGAGCTCGCGAAGGTACTCGTTTCAAAGGTCTTCACGAGGTGAACATAGGGGGATGCTCAAACTGATTGTTTGAGGCTTTGGAACACATTTCAAGGTGGCTTGAAAATCACCTCGTTTTGCGTGCTTCAACTTCACAAACCTATGAAACGAACAAGTTTCGTAGGGGGGTTATCTGTGGAACGAGCACTGCTAGATTCCATGATAATAAGGCCTTAATTTGGGCCACTTAACCCTTTTGGGGGCATTGCCTCTAGATTCCCATGAGGGGCAACGCCATCGAGGTCTCCACCCCCAGACCCCTATAAGTTATTGGGATCTCTAGTCACATAAGAAACTTGATTACAATGAGGGGGTGATGAGGAATTGGGTTAGACATTATTGTTGTACAACTTGCCAAAGATCTCTTTAGATGAGTCAACTTTTACATATGACATGGCCAGGGCAAGTGACATTGTAACTTATTGTGGTTCAAATAAAATTGAACCAGATGTTGACTTTGATGCTCTTGATGAAGAGCAATATGAAAATAATTGAATGTTGATTGTAATTTTCATTTTGTATAGAATTGGACAAGTCACTTATGAATTTATGAGTCTTTTATTTTTAGCAATTTATGATGTATTTAAATAATTTATTTATTGGCAATTATGGGTATCACTTTTTTATAATTATAGTACACACACACACACACACACATGAACTAGTACCCATACGGGAGAAAAAAATGCCATACCGGTCTACTGGAACATCAAATTGGTACCTGTCTTGTTATGAGGATCAACAACCTAGATATTATCTTTACAGCTGTGCCCCAGCATCCCAAACATCATGAAATATTTTCCATCCCCAAAACCCATTCCCCATCTCTGAAACTTGGAAAAACACTAGAAAAACTGACAATAAAAGTAGAATACTGCTGGTGGGGTATGGTTCCTGGCAGCTACATATGTTCCCTATACTAATTATAGATCTTCATATCTGTTTAGTCCGTCTTTAAGGTCACATCAGTAGTAAAATCTACGTTTATATAGTTTGTGATGCATTTACTTTTACAGAAAGTTTTGTTATGTATATGAGGGGCAGGTTTTAGGTTTATTTATTGTGTAATAGAACTTAACACATAAATTCTGTAGAAAAGCAAAAAAAAAGTACTAAATTTAAATCATGCCTTACATTACCCTGGATTTTATTTTTGGTTTGTTTTGAAAAAGGATAAGATATCTCTTTTTGACGGGTGACTACATCTTTTTAACCAATTGTATTAGGATTCTCAACTATCCAGCACTAAAACGTCACAATAACAGAAAACTAAAGAACTTTGAAATGATGTAACAAATCATATGGTTGGGTTCCACTTGCACACCAATGGGATTGGACAACACTTGAAATTTTTGAGACTCGTGGGGGAAAGTTTCCGATAGTATATATATATATATATATTAATGAAATGGTAAAATTGGTATAAAAAGTAGGGTTGCAAGTTACAATCTATAAATGTAAGAAACCCTATCACCTATTGACTTAAGATCCAAGTCATATAAGTTGCTGTTTTTACACCTCAAAGTGTAACACACAGAAGAAACTTGTAGCAAAACTTCACATTATTGACAAATATGATCTTTGTAAAAAATCGTGTCATACGTGACTGTTGAGCTCAATGAATTGTAGAGTAGTCATCAAGTGATAATATCCGTTAATAATAGTTTATTAGCTCAATTAGCTGGGGTTTCTATTGGGGGCCTATCGTTGAAATTATGATGGTTTCTCTTGGTAGTTTGTACCCACGTCCCATATAATTTCTTTGCGGGGATACTGCTTATAACTAATGCTCTCAGTGGGAGATACTGCCCCAATTACAATGTGGTCTACAACTTGAACACTCCTTACCTCCTATCTCCTCCTGCAAGGCATCCATTTCTCCCCCTTATCGCTCCACCATCTCTCTTTCAATCCTACAATGCACTCTTCCATCTTGAATGCTTCACTCCTCTCCCCTATTGGAGGTCATTCTCTCTTCTTCCTTCTCTCGTTCCTCTTACCTTAGTATATTACAGTGTGTTTTAGAAGAATTTTAGATTACAAAAGTTTTCTTTTTTAAATAGGTGCTCGGAAACCATTTTGTTTGTGTTGAAAACTGCAAAAAATGGGTAGTTTTTTTAATTTAAATGAAACTATATTAAAAAGATAAAATGCTCTTAATTATTTGTTTTTTCATCTTAGCTAAATCTACTATATAATGCATATAGATGCACTGGTGCATTTAGTTTAAGTAACCTAAATATCAAAGCTTCTATTAATCATTTTTTATACAAGTAGATTATAATTCAAGCTCCCAAGAATTTGATGTTATTACTTCGAAATATACAGTCTGCAGTTATCTATGTTTTAGCACCAAACCTCAATTGATTCTCTAAATGATTCTTTGGAATGCCCCTATTTAATAGGATGTATTTATTTCATATCTGGTTTGGCGTGGTTTTGATGTTAATCCAAGTTGAAGCTGTATGTCCTCTGTATTCCTTTATTTTTGGGTAAGCAATCTTTTGTTTCCTTGGATGTTTCTACTTTGGCACAATCTCATGTTTTATAATCTGTAATTTTCCTTTTTAATGCGTTTTAGGGGCTACATAGAAGCAATAAGAGAGATGGAGCAACAATTGCAAGAAGGAAAGGTTGATGGTATCAACAAGTTCGATGATATTGTGATTGCTTGTGGAAGGTGATTATATTTTCACATGAAAAGTGTAGTTATTTCTTTGCACATGTAGGAAGGAATAATTACATAATTAGTGTTTTACTGTTACAATTTTAAATCTCATGAAAATGCATATCCTAGCAACTTGGCGAACTCTGCATATATTATATTTTTAAATTTTTTCAAAGAATGTCAATTCAAATTGTTTCTTAAGAAAATTGTTGTTGACACAAATAATTAGTAGAAGTGTTGAAGCCTGAGATATATCCATAGATTACCTTAATTAACAATTATTAAGCTTGTGAAAAGATTTAGCTGTCTATAGAAGGGAAATTGAATAAGAAAGGCATAAAGAAAGTTGAAGATTTATGAACCTAATCTTGACACCACCAAACTTAATACTTTTTGCATCAAAATAACAAGTGTTGTCATGAGTAAAACACCTTTGTCGAGTCAATTTTAGTTGCAAAATGATAGTGTCACTCGTTTTCCTTGTCAGTTGTCATAATTTCCCATCTTAGGAATGTCACATCTGATCAATTTTATGTAAGTTAATTACATTACACTTAGAAGTTACATGTTAGTTCAGAGGGGAATTGTCCATTTGTTCACTCAAAGTTCTGGAAGCCATTGCACAACATAATAAATCACAAAAACAATTAAATTTGAAAATCCGCAAGCGCTGGGATGAAATTGTTTTATAGGGACATTCTTGAGGTCATTTGACACTATCTGTCAAATTTTCATATCAAAACTCCTTTCTGTATGAGAGGTATTAAACTATCAAGTTTTCGCTAGGCAGTTTGGGGAAATGATTAAATTGGGATTCTTATAGAAGCTGGAGTGAAATGGTTTGATAGGTAGTTTTATGATGTTATAAGTGATGATGTGGCAAATTTTCGAGGGAAAATGTTGTCACAATCAAAAGTTATGGTATTCTTCTCCTTCATTGTGTTTGCAGATTTGTTAGGCAAATTTTATAAGGTTTACCTTGAGTTTTCGGGATGGGGATGACAGGGGACAGCAGGACGGGTCCCCAAGTCCCCGATCTTTCAAGCCAATTTTGGGGACGGCTAGGGGATGGCTAGATAAAATACAGGAAAATTTTAAAATACATAGGGAAATTTTAAATATTCATTTGAAAACATGGATAAAGCATGCATATATACATTATAGAACCTTAACATACAACATTTGTGTTCAAAATTCATTGTCAATACTCAATATGCATTCAAAATTCAGAATTAATTGTCAATATGCATGTGATATTAAAAAATAACATACAAGTTATAAACTTATAACAAAATGCCCAAAGGCTACATTGCTGCCATATAGTTTTACTTTCAAGTATGATATGAAAATCAAAATACAAAAAGACAAAGTGCACAGCTGCCCCTAGTCTACATCTCCCAACACTGCATCAAAATCAGAGTCCTTTGAGTCACTGCCATTGTGATGGTCCACCTCATCCAATGGAATCCCAACCAATCCCTCTGGTGTCTCCTCCTCATCAACCTGGGGCACGTCTTTGGGATCAATATCCCACCGTAAAGCTGGAGTTTGCTGATATTTTGGAGTTTGACAATCCTAGAGTCAAAGAGCACTATGCACAATCACTAGCTTCTCCACTCATCTAAAGCTAAGTCTATTCCTCTTGATGGAGTGGAAAAATGTAAAGAACCGAACCAATGATTTTTTGTTTTTTTTGCAATGAGATTACAATTCAACACGCACACGTTAAGGTTAGCACTAAACCAAAACGATGCAGAAAGTAACTCTAACCAAAATGTACACCAGGATCCCAATGTGGGCAAGGTGTGAGCATTGGTCAGAGGGTCTAATGGAGATGCACAACTGGAAAGGAACTCTAACCAAGAATGGTGCCGTGTGAGGCGAGCATATGGTCAGAGGATCAATGCATGATGAACTCAAGTAACCCTAACCAAGAATGGCGCCGAGTGATGGCGAGCATATGGTCAGAGGGTCCCTAAACTATTTAACTGAAAGCAAATAGGCGGCAAGCCAGCCTCTTCCACTTATTTAGTGGGAAATACAATTGATTAAATGAAAGATAGGAGAGGAATGGCTGATAGTACTACTAACATCTTACAATATGTCAGAATGTTCACTTAAATATGGAGTTATCGAGTCCTTCAATGCTGCAACTGATTAGTATGTCTTCCCAATACCAAATGTGACTTCCAATGCTCAATTTCAACCAAAGGAACAACTTTCTTGATTCTGATATATCAGACCTGCAACATAAAATGATGAAATCTGCAACATAATACTCACTCAAATGTTCATAACTTGCTCAAATCACACTCTAATGACATGAAACAAATTGCAGATTGCTCTAATGATGAAGGCGCCCAAAATGAATACTTAAAACCTCACCAAACAACTCCCATTTATTTTGCACAAATCCCAAGGTACTTCCTAAATGGTACGACCCTCTTGTAGGGGCGACTTAGCTAGGAAAAATCAGAAACTTCATTATAAATTCCACAAATTTGCAAGTAGGGTCGCCCCAAGTAGACAAGATGATATGACGAACACCCAGAACAATATTCTTTTTATTTTTTGATATATGAATGAAAACTGCCTACAACCATGCAACATCAGCAACTCTGAAACATGACAGAAAATGCAAACTAGAACTCCAAAATGCAAAACACTCAACTAAAATGCAAATCAAACCTATTACAAGCTAACTCTCAGCTAGTTGCTATCTTTCAAGCAAGAAGATGAGCCATTGCTAGGAGGTGTGCTTTCCTCGAAGCGAGTGCCTGAAGACAATCCAGCAGCATAACGGTGTAGTAGACAAAAGATCCCAAATGAAGAGCTGAGGCCAGAATAAATAGATGTGAGAAGAGCCTTCTAGAAGCTTCAAGAAGGGCGCCCAAAACCCTAATTTTGAATTCAACATTTCCCTCCAAAAGATGGCGTCCTTTTTCCCTTAATGAAATATTCACTTTTATAAAAAATCTATCTCTCCTCAAGAAGGCGTCCAAAACTTAACCCCTTAATTTCACTTTAGAAATATAATTTATCTCTCAATGACGCCTTGACCCTTTAGGTCCCCCTTTTAAAAACAACATAAAGTTGTAATGCTAGGCAAGGGGTGTTATAATATTAAAATATAATATTATAATGTGAAAATACTTATCTCATCAAGGAAAATGCACCCAAAGGCCAAAAACTAAAATGCCAGCTGAATCAACTGAAGAAGAAGACCAACTGAACTGAACCCATCTTGTCCACTGCCAAAAATAGAATTTACTAAAAATAGTAAATTCATGAAGTTGCTCGGAATGCCAAACTAACCATACCACTGCGAAGCTCTCTGAAAACCCAGAAAGAATCCGCAATCCGATTTTCAAACTTCAAGCAATAACCTCCTCAAAATTAGGAAACCCTAATTTTACCATCCGAGTAACCTACGGGTCTCCAGAATAGGCCAACGGTCAACTGCAACGATCACATTTGAGAAGGGGACATTACAAAAAAGCTATATGCGGACCAATTCCTCTCTGTAGCAAAGGAACTGACAACCTATGCAAAGAGGTGAGTGGAAAGCATCTTCAATTGTGGTGTATCCCTCCCATGCCATGTCCACCATCCAATAGGGTCAGTTTGAGCTAATATAGCTCTATCCAACCTCACTTGTTGAAGTATTGAAGCCTACTCCTCTGAATACATCTTATCAATGGCTCATGTGAATCCATCTAAATCTTCTTGGTCATCACATGGAGGCATCCTTCCATCCCTTGGTGCATACCATTTGGGGTTTATAGCAAAGGCAACCATATGAAGCAGGGTGTTCATTTTGTTCCACCTCCGTGTCACAATGGGCCTAATATGTTGCTTATATAAACTCAAAGTAGGATCCTTAGCTAAAATTGTTTGCTTTATCTTCCCAAGCATACTATCAAATGTCTCATATATCTCTCCAAGACTAGGAGAGTCTGTATTAGCATATCTAATGACATCTACAATAGGTGAGATGAAAGAGCAAATATATTTGCAAAATGCAAACAAAAAGTTAAAAAGAATTAATTGACAAGTTAATTGACATGTTAGAAACTTCGAAAGTTGGAACATTGGACAATAAAATCGAAATATTAAAATCAGAAATTTAATATGAAAATCAGCAATCAAATATTTAATTTTTAATAAAATCAACAATTTAATAATAAAATCAACAATGTCTTACCTCATATTTGACCACCAATCGTCATCAAGGATCTTTTGTTTGATGGATTTTCCTTGAGTAGAACTTGAATTAGGCCATCTAGTCCACTTTGAATCCACCATCATTAATTGTAGAGGCTTATGCTGTTTGAATATGTTTGTCGTTGCACCAAAAGATCGACTTGTTAACTTCTGATACAAATGCCAGAGATAAACAGATCCACGGGAGGTGGTTAGTCCATGTCCCTAATCCAAAGGGAGATGTTCGCTATTAGTCCAACACATGCACCTCAAGCATCCTCTCCAACAAGATGAAGTAAGTGGCATACCTATATTCATTAAAAGGCAAAAGCAATATAAGGTTCAATGTAATGGGAAATTCAAATTTGGAATACAAGTGTTTTGTAATGATTCATTAATTGATAAACGGATAATTACAAATGAGACAAAGTCTCTTTAAATAGAGAAACAACGAAAAAAGTTTCTAAAACAACTAACTGAGAAAATAGAAACTACCTAATAAACTAAAAAAAGACTAGATGACCATTAAAGAAACATTCTAATATCCTAATACCCTCCCTTAATGGTCATCATTCTAACTACCCAAAGAAAAACAATGAAGGCTGCCCCCTTCTTCTCAAAACGCTTCTGCAACAAAAGACAAGACCCTGCCACTAACTCTGCCACTTGAGATGAGTCTGCCACCAACCATCCCAGAAACTGCAAAACCAAAAATCATCACAAAAGGTCCAACTTGATGTTGGGTAACAAAGTTATCCCTCCTTGTAGCCAAAGACACCAAAAAATAACAACCACAATTTTGAGGAAAAATCAACAAACCCTCCAAACTTTTGCAGATGAGCAGGATGCCCTAGAACAGACTACAAGAAACCACGATTTTTGAGGACAAAATCACAAAACCATTAAACTGAAGTTTACAAAGCATCATTTTTTCAAAAAAAAACTGTAAAATCCCACAAAGGAATCCCATGCAACTCTGCGAATTACAGAAACCCGAAACACGGATCAACATACATAACATCGTTTTTAAGGAAAAAACAATAAAACCTTTCCAGAAACCAGAGAGCCCTCCCGAACTGCAAAAACCATGACTAGGGTATACAGGAGCAAACCCTTAATTTTTGAGGAAAAAATTATGAACCCTCCCATGATTTTTTCAGGCAAAAACTCAGAAAACCAATCAAAATTTTTTAAGGAGAAAAATATTATTAAAACCCACAAATTTTTTTCTAGGGAAAAATATTAAAAACCCATTGATTTTCTTTTAGGAAAAAAATATTAAAAAACCCATTGAAATTCTATGCAGAGAAGAGCCGAGCTGGAAAAAAAAATTAGCCGCCAGATGAAGGTCGCAACCAGATGAACACAAATGCAGAAAACACGTTTTTCTAAAAAAAGCCCAGAAACATCGTTAGAAACCCTCACTTGCAGGAATCAGAAAACGATTTTTCAATCGCCCAAAGAAACGATGCTAAAAAGCCTTCTCAGAATCCTGTGAAAATCAGCTTTAAACCTTACAAAAATCCACGAAACGCTAGTCGTGGCACAGGAAAAAGAGAACAAAAAGAATCGCATCGCCCATATTTGCAATGAAAGGGCACGACCACAAAGAAAAGCGCACAAGCAGGAACCCTCAAAGCAGGAAAGAATGCAATTTTTGTTCTGTAAAAATCGAAATCTCCTTCAAAAAATCATCCCCAAAAAATTCTGAGTTTTTCCTTCTTCACAAACCCAAAAAAAAAAACCTTCGATTTTTCTTTAAACAAAACTTCACTAAAAAGAAAAAAAAAATCTGAAACCCTCCCAAAATCCTAAGCCGTCCCGTGAATGTAATGATTCATTAATTGATAAACGGATAATTAGAAATGAGACGAAGTCTCTTTAAATAGAGAAACAACGGAGAAAGTTTCTAAAACAACTAACTGAGAAAATAGAAACTACCTAATAAACTAAAAAAAGACTAGATGACCATTAAAGAAACATTCTAATGTTCTAATATGTTTGAAGTTTCAAAATTTTCCAATGTTTCCATATATTGAAATTTGAAAGTGAAACAAAATGAAGTGGCTTACCTTGTCTCAATAGGTTTGAGGAACTCCTTTGCAAATGTTCTGAAGAGAGCAAGTGAGGTGTGGTGGTTGCAAATGAACATTTGAAATTTCTCTAGCTTCTGTCACCACTTGCTTCACCCAATCTAGCTTCCCTATGTCTTTCAATGCATTGTTCAATGAATGAACACAACATGGGGTGCAAAAGATGTGCTTGTAAGCACCCTCCACCATCAAACCAACTAATTCGGACACACGTGCTGAATCGGTGATCACCTATACAACATTAGTAGGCCCAACCTCCTCTATGGCATCTCTTAAAATGGTAAATTGGAAGTTTGCATCCTTCTGCTTCCCTAAACAATCCACGGCTCTGAGAAAATAAGAACCAACAGGGCATGTGACTATGATATTGATGAGTGGCCGATGTCTAACATTAGTCCACCCATCCATCACAATAGAGCAACCTGTCCTCATCCAAGTTTGTCTCATATCCTCCATTAGCACATTAACCTTGGAATACTCTTTGTCTAGGAGGCTAGTGTGTAGCTTATGATCTCCAGGGGGTATGAATGAGGGACCAATAGTGGCTACATCTCATCATTGGTTTGAAGTAAGAGGAACGGGCCACATGAAATGGGATGGCATGAGCAAAAAAGAATTTGGCAATGGGAGACTCTGTAGCTTCTTATGCTTGCACATTAAACATAGCTTCAGTTGAATCTCCCTTGTCACTACCACTCATCTTCCTCTTTCCTCTTGTGGCTATTAAAATATCAAAATGTAATATTAATGGTCATCTTAGCTTTAGTTAGTCATTAGTTAACGTTTAGTAACTTCCGTTTGCACTTTAGTTCATTTTAACTTTTTTTTGTTTTTTGTTTTAGTTTGCTTCAGTTTATGATTGTTTCTTTTTAGAAACATTGTCTTGTAAATTTCTTTATAAGGAGCCTTCGTCTCCTTTTGTAAATCAAGCAATTATGAATATCAATTATCTTTTCATGGTATCAGAGCTCAGGCTCGAACCGGATTAGTGTTAGCCAATTTTTTTGTAATAAAAAAATTGAAATTTTATTTTTAGGAAGAATTTTTTGAAAAAAAAAATCAAAGGGTTTTTAGTGAATTTTTTTTGAAGATATTGCAAAACATTCGTGAGGGTTTCTGAAGATTCGTGGGTTTTCTGCAGAGGCAAAATTGCAGATTTTCTTCAAAAGAAAATCGTGTCTTGGTTTTTGCTTTTTTCACGTGGCTTTTTCTGCTTTTATCGGTGGCCATTTCTGAAGATTTCGTGGGTATTTTATGATGCACGATCGAGGAATTTTCATGGGTATTTTGGGATGGATTTCTCCCACGATTTTTCTAGGTTCATACACATTTTCCTGTGCACATGAGTTTGGCTGTGCGTCTACTTTTTTCGTGGGATTTCTAGCGTGTTTGAGGCGCCATTTGCAAGAGAAAATATGGAGTTTTCAAAAATCGCGTATGTCTGTATTGGAGTCTCTGATTTCGCTACACCTCTATGTGCCAGGATTTTTCAGAAATCGACCCTTTTTTTGAGCCCGCGACTTTGGGTATTTTGTGGCAATTTTTATGCAAATTTGTAGCGAGGGCTTCCCTCCTGCATTTTTCTTTTCTGGGTAATTTGGAGAAAGTTGCGATTGGTTATTTTTAAAGGGTTTTGTCTTCTCCTGTTTGGCGATTTCTCTATTGAGTTGTTTAGCGCCATAGTTTGGAGTTCAAGTTTTTTTGAAGATTGGTATTTCTAAGGCAGATTTCTGATCTATTATGGACGGGATTTTGACAAAGTTTTTTTCTTTGATCTAAGCATTTCATGGAGTTTGACAAATTTGATAGTTTTTTGACTGATTTTTCTTGATAAAAATCATGTTTTCATGGCAGCCTGAAGGGTTGAATTTTTTGAAGCTAGTTTTGACAGAATTTTTTTGGGAAAAACAAAAATTTTGCAAAGAGTTTTTCAATTTTTTTTTGAAAAAATTTACTAAGTGTTGTTTTATGAAGAGTTTTTTGACGATTTTTTCCTATCTAAAAAATCGTGGGTTGCTGCTAGGGTTTTCAGACTAGTGTTTTGGACGATTTTTTCTCAACAAAAAATCTTGCACCTGAAGATTTTAAAGAGTTTTTGAAATTTTTTCTATAAAAAATTTGCAATTTTTGAGGATTTTTTTATGAAGAAATCTTACTTCTCGAAGTTTTGTAAGGTTTTTCTGAAAAATCTTACAATTTCTGAGCCTCTTTTAAGACGTTGTTTGAAAAATCGTGAATTGTGCCAACTGATTGTCTAGAGTTTGTGCCAGGTGATCACAATGTTACCTCGTTTTTGGAAAACGAGAGGGATGGCTGCTTTGTCGAATGTCATGTTGAAAAGTATGCAGAGGTTCAACGAAAAGTTCTACTACTTGGAAGCAGAAGATACCTAGTTTTCGAGTGTCGGTGTCTAGATTATGGGTAGACGTCTTTGTTTGTATGATGACCATTAAGGGAGAGTATTAAAATATTAAATGTAATATTAATGGTCATCTTAGCTTTAGTTAGTTGTCAGTTAATGTTTAGTAACTTCTGTTTGCACTTTAGTTCATTTTAGCTTCATTCTGTTTTTTGTTTTAGTTTGCTTTAGTTTACGACTGCTTCTTTTTAGAAACATCGTCCTGTAAATTTCTTTATAAGGAGTCTTCGTCTCCTTTTGTAAATCAAGCAATTATGAATATCAATTATCTTTTTAGTGGCAACTTCACTACTACCAACTGTGGATGGCATAGGCATAGATGATTGTGCACTTGCAAAAGAAGGTGTTGGCATTGTCACACCTTGAGCCCTCATTTTCGCCTCCATATGCAATCTATGGCACTCTATCCTCTCATGTTCTTTTAGTTGTGGACACATTTTAACTCCATGGCCCACAACACCCAAAAAATGAGACCGCACCCTTGTGTACCTGCCTCTAAAATCTTTCTCACATACATGACAATTCCACACCCTACTCCCCTCTAAATTTTTTTGCTTTTGATCCACAGGGATAACATATTTGAGAAGAGGTTTTTTCTTGTTTAAAGGGCCCTTTGCATATGTTTGCATGATTTTTGAAGGGCACTTAAATGGGTTTGGTTGCTATCCACTACCACCCTCAACACTTGCACTTGTATTTCTACCAACTAATTCCACTTCATTCTCACTTCCACTCTCACTCTCACTGCTGCTCATGTTTTTTGAGATTGAATGCAATTTTAAACTGAAAAATGCAAAAAAATTAAAAAAAAACCAGACATTTCATGCTTCAAACTTTGAAAACAAATTGGAAAATAAGAAAGGAAAAAACTTATCTCTTTGAAGGATTTGCAGTCCCACTTGCCCTAGATTGAATCTCTTTTCCTTCTATCCCCTGCTGCTGCTCCTCTTTCAATGGCTTGCTTCAAACCCTACTGCTGCTTCTCTTTTTTCCTCTCACACAAATGTTTAAATGATTCAAAATGGTGAGCATATTCCCCTTTAGGGTGAGCTGGGAGGTAGGGGCCCACAAAACAATAATTAAAATGTTTTTTTTAAAGTTTGACCGTCCTCGAGACAGACAGGGGGTGTCCCAGATGCCCCCCCTCAGGAAGTGGTAGGCAGGGCCGTTGCTACTTTTTCGGGACATTTCCTGATTTTTTTTGCAAATTTGGGACGCCTAGGGAACGTCCCCTAGCCGTCCCCATGCCCCTCGGGATGGGGATGAGGGTTTTAGGCCCAAGGATGCATCCCCAGGTAACACTAGTTTTTGTGAAGTTGGGCAGTTTTCAAAACTCATATAAGATTTCCAACATTGCATGTGATGATTGAGAGAGGAACTTCCAATACGAGCATGTAACTATGTTGGCGAATTAAGAAATGTGATGATACTATCTCTTGCTAATGAGTCATAAGTTTATATGAGCACTTAAAAAAAATAAAAATTGATGAGCAAAGATTTAAATGGAGGATAGAATTTTGGCTTTAAGCGACTCAAGAAAATGATGAGTGCTCAGAAAGGCACAAGTCATAACTCAAAAGTTATTTGTGGGTTGTGAATAGCATTTGAAAGGACATTGGTGAAAGTCGTTTTAGAACTAAAGAATATTTGTAAAAAGCATACTTGTTGGGTTGATAAGTTGTGAGGTTATGGATTGCATTCAAAGTGCTAGTGAAGCCTTTTCAAATGTCGATGAAGGTTTTTAAAAAGTGCAAGTTTTAAATACTAATGGTTGTGAGTTTTGTGAGAAGCTCTTAAAAACGTCTATGAAGGCTTGTCAAAAGTAGAAGTTTTGAATTTTAAATGTTGTGAGTTATGAAAAGAACTTAAAGTGTCGACAAAGGAATCCAATATCCACATGAAGGAGATAATACAAAACAATTATAACTGCTTGTAAAGTAACAAAGAAATAAGAAACTCCCTACCTACAGCATGCCTTGGAATAGTATATGGATATCTATCAAAGCATGTTGCACTAATTGAGATGCATGGAAATGTGGAAGTGAAGCCAAGGTGCACGGATCGTGTGGCAACAATGCCTCAAAGAAATTAGGTCTTATGGATTGCAAGGATGGTAGGGTATGCACAATAATGAGTTTGTTGAAAAGGCTTTTGAAACATTCAAGCAAATGTACTTAGTAGGTGTAACGAAAACTTCACAAACTTTGCTAGCATTCTCTCCTCCAAACCAATGCCGAAATGGAAGCCTTAAAACGACATATGAATATCTATCAAAGCATAATGGAATAGTGGCTTTTTTAGTCATTATAGTTGTAGATGCTCTGATAAGCATGTCTAATAGAGGTGTGAACTGTTTGATAGGAGTATCTCAAAGAAAGGTATCCTATTGAACACAATGATGACAAATCTAAAAGGTGTTAAAAACTTTCAAACAAATGCACTTGGCAGGTGTGAATCCAAACTCCACAAACTTGATCAACATCCTCTCGACCTTTTCTTGCAGACCTGTATGTAAAACTTGGAAGCATTGACAAGACAAAACTCCACAACCTTTATCAACATCCTCACACTCCAAAGGGAACTTGTGGCTTGTCATCGCCTAGTCTTCTTCTTCTATCTCTTTGATTTGTATCATATTGCAATTGCTTTGAAATATTTCATAGTCCTCTAGTTGCTAGTGAAATAGTCCATTCAAGGAACTTGTTTCATCCTCAGAACGATGTTGGAGGTCTAATATCCCTTCATCATTCGGCTCCATGCCTCCTCATTCTTCTCCCCATGTTTCTCCTCCCTCCGATTTTGAGTCGTAAGCGACTTCACTCACCACCTAGTTCTTCAAGTCAATGACATACTTTCTGCCTTTATTCTCTATCGTCAGAGTGTTCTTTTTCCAATTGTGATCTACCTTCGCTGCTATCAGCCATCCTCTCCCTAATAATGCATTGTATGCTTTCTTTTCTAAGGGAATGATGATAAAATTTAACTAAAATTGTTGTGTTTCAACTAATACCTTTTGTGCCACTAGCATCTCTAAGGGTTTGATCCCATGCTTATCGACTCCTACAACTTGGAATGTTGGTTGCCAAAGAGTCAATTTCCCCAAGCACTTCATGTGCCCTCTACTCTTGATCTTGCGTCCACGATTGTGTTTGTCAAGGTCATCCCCAAGATCTCCATATGTACTATGGCTGGTTTCTTTCCCATGTTGACTACCAATGGCATCGAGTCGATGACTTGTTCTCCTTGTGGTGGTGGAGGTTCTATTATTATGTCTTCACTTATGCCCTCTTGTTTTATATTTTGGCCATCACCTCTATTACTGGCGATTGCTACTTGTACTTGTGGCATACTTTGCAAGAGGTTTGTCATCCGTATAGGTACAGTGGTTTGCAGTACTTGTCTCATAATATTTTTATTTGACTCAAACCTCGTAGAAGTACTTGTTTCATTACAACCCCTTTGTTCCTTTGCCATAACATGTTCCACTTTTTCCCTTGCTTCTTAGAGTCCCTCTTTCTCTGCACGAGGGTCTGGGTATATCTCCTTTGCTTGCACTTAGGTGACTACCAAGATTGTTTTGTTTTGTTCCTCCACGTTCAACATATTGATGCTTCCCTTTTGTTTTGGGTAGTCTGTATCCTCATGGTCACCTAGTTTGCACCATTTGCATAACATTCTGGCCTTGTTTTGGTCACTATGACATACTCTAGAAAAATGTCCCCACTCATTGCATTTCCGACATTGTTTCATCATATTGAATTTTGCTCCTTGTACTGCTATTATTTTTAAATTGATTATTGTTTCCTCTCTAATTTTGATACCTACCGGGTGATGCATTTTGATTGTTGTTTTGTTGTTTTGGTGGCATAATCAATGGTGTAGATTGCTTGCCTCGTGTAAAGAGCACTTGTGTGCTCCTTGTATTTAAATTAAATGGGCACTCTTTAATAGACTGACCCAAAACTTGGAAGATGTCGCAAAATAGCTTCTTGGGGCAATTTGTTTTAATGTGGCCTTCATTTTTGTATTCCGTACACCATAGTTCTTTGTTTTCCTCGGTCGATTCTTTCTCTCTTTTCAACTCTTTCGTCATTCGCATCATTTCCCTCCTTAGGGTTTGTACCATTTTGGATCTATGTTCCACCAAGTTTCCGGTACGGGGGGATAGTGGCACGGCGCGACGTGTTTTAGGGACGACATTTTTTTAGGAGATTTTTGGGGATGGGGGGACGGCTATATATATATATATATATATATATATATATATATATATATTAAAAATATAGGGAAATTTCAGATATTCATATGAGTTATGAACATTGATAAAGGTGCAAATGTAATCACCAATCATATTGACATATACATTATAGAGTTGAACAAATTAATACTACAACTACTTAATTGCTTCCATAATTCATGTTAAACAATTAATGTGCATATGATATAAAATTTTAAAAATAAAATGCCCAAAGGCTACAAGTTTGCACTACAAATGTCAAAATGACAAAGTCACAAATGTCCAAACCATAGTAATAGAAAGTATGATGGCTGCCTCTACTTGACATTTGCCAACATTGCATCAAAATCAGACTCAGAGTCTGAGTCTCTGCCAATTTTTCTCTTGCTCACTTGCCTCTTAGCTGCATTTTTTTTTGGAATTTAAAAATTAACTCGAATGGCTTTGAAAGCAAGTTTTATGTTTCATTTTAGGCTTGGGAGGGTGTGGGGTCCACTTAGAAACAATAAAAAAAAAGCATTTTTAATTTCTGAGTTTTTGTTTTTTGTAAAAACTTGTTGGAAAAAAGGGGATGGCTAGCTGTCCTCGGGACGGTGAGTCGTCCCCTTGCTGTCCTTGAGACGTCCCCACCAATCAAGGACGTATTGAAAAAAAGGAAACTTTTTGGGGATGCCTTAAAAACGTCCCCAAGGCGTCCCCCGTCCTTGAAACATCCCCGATATGGGTACGGGGGGCAAAAGGGTAGGGGACGCGTCCCCATGTTTCCTTGTTTTGGATTCATTGTCGCTACTTTCTTCTGAAGCTATCTTCCTTGTCTTTTTTTCTCTTCCCTCAATAGGATGTTTTGTCCTCGCTCTCTATGTGCATTGCTCGATTGTAAGCCTTAGCATAGGAGGGGGGTACAACTTTCAATTTTTTCTTAATAAAGGAATTAACCCTTTGATAAACTACCTTTTCTTGAATCCATCTCTTGGCTGATTTTTTAGCTTTACCAAAATTTATTTGAGCCTATGATTGTAAGCTCGTACATTTTCATGCTTTCTTTGTTTAGTATTGTAGATCTCCACTACAATTTCGTTATCATCTCTCAAGAGTTTGAATTCCTCTTGGAATGCTCTTTTCAATGCATCTCATGTAACATTGTTTGCTATGTCTAACTCTGTGTACTAGTCTATAGCTATGCCTCTTAGAGTTTGTCATGTCCTTAATATTGTAACCAATCAACTAAATAAAATAGATATCAAAATTATAATTTAAATATTATTACAATTATCACAGATAATATTGTAATAACATTATACCACCGATATTATTAAGTAATTATTATGATTGCTAATAAACAATAAAATAGACGATATTATACATGATTAAAGAGACTCTAGAAAAGAATGCAAAATAATAAATTCCCAGATTTCCAAAGGGAACTAATCTTGGACCAGCGAAATACGAAGACATGGTAGAAACTACTCATCTCCATGTATTTATGGAAGATTACGAATGCATACCTTCGCTAACATAATCAAATATATTAAAAATAAAATCGACAATGTAATGACAAGGTTAACATATGCAATCGCTAGCATTAAGGAAGGCTGGGATGCCTCCTAACAAAAGACGTGGCCGGATAAAGGGTTGCAACCATTTGCACTCTTAGATATAGAGGAAAGGACACTCATGAAGGGGGGGATCAAAGTAGAAACAAGAGGATAGACATCCGCAAAAGAGAAATACAGAAATAGCAGCGTGATTCTTAATAGCGATAGCTTGATATACTTATGTTGATCCATTACTTTCATAGCAACCATTTAGGAACCATCGAAGAAATCAGAAAATAAATATAATCATAATTGAAGAGTTCAATACTTCTGGGGAAAAACAAAAAAAAAGAAGTCAATAGAGTCTACCCAAGGAGAGCAGACATGCTGAATCAGGTGAGGTGCTGAATCAGGTGAGGTATTCACTTAGCAATAAAATCTAGCATTTTTCGATTATCAGAACAGAAAAATCATTCATGATAGATGCCTGAATATCCGATACAATAGTTTCTAGATCTTGCATCTATATCATATGTCCGATAGACTTTCTTCCTAGCCCGATCTACTTGCTTCTGTGCTATGTCTAAACCTTGAATGTCTCTAATGGATAAGTCTGAACCTGAGTATGCAAGTCTTGTTTACAGTCGAACATAATCTGATCATTAAGTTTGCTGCACTTCTGAAATGGCTAAATTCTGATTTCTGTATTAATCAAAGCATTGTCCTTTTAGCAAATATATATTCTTGATGCTGTTTACATATCAGTGGAATGAAATATTGATAGGACTGACCATAGGCAGATATATATTGTTTCTCCATTAATTTAGAAATGAATATACATACTAGATGTTGCTGATCTGATTATTAGTGTAATGCTCTCTTTAGTATTATCATGATTATAATTGTTCTAGGCCATGATCTTTACATTGACTTAAAAGAATCAATGATGAATGCAAATGTATTTGAATGCTTAAAGATTGCTTGAGTGTTTGTAAATCTGCTCGGGAGGAAGGGCCTGAGGAAAGTGGTGCCTAGAAACCTCACTCAAGATCCGCCCTCGGAACCCAACGCAAGGATGGGCCATGGATGAGTGGAAATTCCACTTAAGTTCCGCCCAGTCCAAAGGCATGGGTGGGCCATGGAGGGGTGGGGGTCCCACTCAAGATCCGCTCGGATCAAGGAAGAGATGGGCCATGCCTAGACCGCTCATAAGCTCTGCTGGCTTCCCCCAATAGGTTAAGTGTCTTTCGAGGTGATGACATGGGTAGAGAAAGCAGGTACAAGTCATCGAGAAGAGAGGGTTGTGGTTTACAACCTCTTGGGCTTGGCAAAGGACTTCGGGCGGATCTACCCATGCCACTCCTCTTATTTCTTAATGGTTGCATTTGTGATTATGTTTTATTTGGATATCTAGATATTAATGCTAACATGACATATGTATATGTGGAAATGTTGCTCATATGATGAATGCAGGTTTTAGCCAGGATATACCCCACTGAAGTGTTATCCAATTGATCAACCTTAACCCAAAACAAGTGAATTCTAGGGAAAAATTGGGTAAGGGACATTACGGGGTTGCTAGAAATGCCCTCAACCAATAGGCTTTATCATCCTGGCCATTTGCTATCCGGATTGTTTCACATGTCTTGCAATGCATCATAGGATCCTCTGACCTATTACTTGTGATCTTCAAAAGTTTCTGCCTTTCTACATTCAGACTTGCTGGGTGAGTCACCATCTTGCTTCTCGGTTGTGTCCTTTGTGACGGTAACCTTATTGGATTGTATGTTTCGGTGCTTCCCTTGCACTCACAGACACATGGAAATCCTTAACTCATCCCTCTTTAGCGTTTGTCACTCTCAAGTTGCCTTTGGGTTCTTTTTTATGCTCCCTTCATCCTAGGGTTATCGGCTCCGATCTTCCAATATTTGGCTCTTCTGTAAGTATCAGGTCTTCAATCTAGTGTATGGTCTTCTTGTATGTCTCTGTCAAACTGTCGGTGGGTTCTCCCTCACCTTCCCCTTCATTCGACGTTGATGGTACGAGCATTGATCGTACAAATGTTTCTTCGACTTGGTTGGCGAGGTCTATGTACGCTTCATCGAGAAGCGGTAGATGTCATGCTATTTCTTCCCACTCTCCATGTGCTTTTCTGCTGTGAAACTTTTCCTTTCTTCTCGACTACGACTTCTGCTTACACTTTGGCTTTTATTCTTGGGTGGACTCGAGCTTTCGATCAAAAACCCTTCGCCTTCTTCAACTTCACCCTTCAATTGTTTCCTTCATTCTCTTTGTTCCCTTAATCTTATGGACCTTTTAATCTTTTGGCCTAGTGATTCGTGATTGCTTTGTATTCGTTTCCCATCTTTATTCAAGTGTGAGGGTATTAATTCTTCGAGGTGCATGGGTGGTTGGTATCACATTCTTCTTCTTCCCCAATTGTCTACTTTGTTGTTCACTTGTAGATTGTCCCAAATTTCATCCAGAGGGATTTGAATCTTGACGGCTTCCCTTTGGAGGTGCTCCCTAACGGATATATCCCACAAATTTACAAGATCTTGCGTGGGTTGATCTTCTCTTTCTTCGTTTGATTCTACAAGTTATATTGGCTTTGCCATTTAGTTTGCCATTTTCTTGCCTTCCATATTTAACTAGAGTTCTTATAGGCAATGGCACCAAATGTTTATTGCTAACACTACTTGAAAGATTATGACAGAGAAAACATTAAAGCATATACGGGACAATTCATAACATCAATTCAGAAAGGTATGTCCATTCATTAAGAAGCATTTACAAAATGTTTCAGGATATCAATGCATGCGGTCCTCGATCATGTGTACAATTATAATATTTATAAGACGGTCGACGATTGTTGAGATCTACCAACTATCGGCAACAGGCAACTACCAACTTTCAGGAACAAACTTGCCAATTACAATAAAACTAGTTTAATCATTTACGAATTGCAAGCAACTACCAAGAGTAATCGAATACAACCCACAAAAAGAAACTAATCTTTCCGACTACAATATAAGTAAAATATAATGAATAGGAAGATTCTCTAACTACAACGTATATCAGAGAGGTGGGTAAAGAATGTGTTGTGTAAGCCATATTAACTCGTGTACAATCGATAATGTGTAGTTTGTTTGGTGCATGAAAATTCAGACAAGTATGTTCCATGTTGAAGGATCACCAGATGGAGAACATGAATTTTCATTTGCTCATTGATAGAAAAATCTTAGAAATACGAAGCAGGCCCAAAGAAGAGCAGTGATGTCTAGTGGGATTCCCTTATTTATTTATCACATAAGGGTAATCTTCTTGCATAGAAATTTACAACAAATATGGGGTAGAAAGGAATCCAAAATGCACTTGGCATTTGTGTAGACAAGTTTGGTATTGGTAGTTGGTTTTTCCATTAAATTAGGGGCATGTATTTGACAGACAGCTTTGGCAAGCATTGTTAACGTTGCAATTTTGGATATTTTCTTGGTGCACTTTTAACATGTCTTTGCCATTTTCAAGACCAAACGGAAATCACCTTGCTATTATTTGAATCTTGGTGATCCATATTTCATGACTTGGCTATATCCACCATCAATGGGAACTTTATCATTTTCTATACTTGCGTATTGTTCTTTGAATGTCATCATGTGCTTGACTGGACTTGATGATCATTGCAATCTGGTCTTGCAAAAGTTCTTAAAAGAAAAGACCATGACAAGACAACATTTTGCAAGCTGCTTGGGAAGACTATGAGTTCACGGAAGGAAAGGATGCTTTTAGATGCAATTGGAGTGCATGTCCTTGAAAGCCAAGTTGTTGAATAGATGATCCATGGATTTGGAGAAGACACAATGCCCGCTACAGCAAGACCAATAACCTGGTCTTTCTTTGAAATTATAAGTTTCATGTTTTTTTAGAAAAGTAACTCATGTCATTTATTGTAATTTGAAATTAAAAAATGGACCTTATTTTCAGAAAAGTTATGTAAAACATAACCAAATGTAAAGAACCAAGTCTTGATATAAGAACAAAAAAATGAATTCATGCACGAATTCGGTTACACAACAGTGACAGTGTACATCAGATTTATAGCAGTGATGCCAATAAGAAAGAACAGATCCAAGAGATTTCTAGAATACTATTATAACAGTCGATGATAATGAATACAACTTAATATAGGAAAGATCGAGTTCAGAATTTGATCATTGAGTACATTCAAATCTCTCAGAATAATAACACAGACACAACCAATATTTGTAATGTAATTACCTGAAAAATACCTGATCGTGAGAATGGTCTCTCACGGCACTATCAAATGGAATGATTGATGGTGTCTTTCGTAAACTACCAGGCGCCCAGACCAGAAGATGTCGTGCTCTCACGGAATGAGCAGATCAGAAACTTGATGCATCGAACCAGTGAAGAGTCGGGGAGAGCGACGATGCAGGGATAGCGGAATAGAATGGTGTGATAGTGGCGCAAACTAATTCTTGATGAGGCTCGCATAGTCTAAAAGATTGGCGATGAAAACAACTAAGGTGTGAGTCGGATGGCTTTGCCACTTACTCAAGATCTTCTCTTGCCTTAGTGATATTGCTTTGGCTTGAAATTAAAGGACTTAGTGATTGTGAACTCAACGGATTTGCAATGCAAGAATTCAAGGATGCCAAGTGAGGGGGTTCATCCCACTTAGGTATAAGCAGCAGGAGGTTTTCATCTCCAACACTCCAAACACTATGTCCGTCCAAGAATATCCATAAATTCACATGAAGAAATGAACCAAAATATATACCAATTTAGGGGTGCCTTCCCAAATGGGCCAGCCACAAGGAAAATTCAAATTTAAATATTATTATTAATAATTTAAATTTATATTATTATTTTAAAATTTCAAATTTAAGATAGTGTTAAAAAACACTTTTCCCGCCACCCAAATTAGGGCCTCCTTAATGTGCGGAGACATGACAATCCTCCTCGCCTAGATGTTGCTTGCCCTTAAGCAACTTCAAATTCAGATGCTCAAAGATTTCAACTCCTTCCCATGTTGCATCTTCGATTGGAAGATTCTTCCTTTTCACCAAAAAACTCTGGAATGACCTTGTTTCTTAGCCTTTTCTCCCTCACATCTAATACCGTCTCAAGTTCAAGTATCAACTTGCCTTCGTCATCAAGAGGGGGCAGCTCTATTGAGGGAGCAATCTGCTGTCCAATTGCCCTTTTAGACATGACACATGAAAAATGTTATGAATTTTGTTGTGAATCGAGTTCATATGCAACCTCCTCGATCTTCCTCACAATTCGGTAGGGGCCATAGAATCTGGGCTTCAACTTTTCGGCACCATTTCCCTTGAGGGTAGACTGTCTATATGGCTATAACCTCAAGTAAACCATATCACCAACCTCAAGAACTCTCTTTGTTATGTGCCAATTTGCATACATCTTTTGCTGGTTTTGAGCACACTGTAAATTCTCCTTTGAGAGAATGTAATATATCCATACTCTGTTGCACCACATCCTTTGCTCCAGGGACCCTACTATCAGTAAGAATCAAATCCATTAAAGAGGTAGCATCATAACCATAAAGGGCTTTGAAGGGTTGCATACCAATAGACATATGATACATTGTATTGTAGCAAAACTCTCCCAAATCCAACCACTTCATCCAAGCTGTTTGCTGCTCCGTGACATAGTTCCTTAGGTAGCCCTCAATCCACTTATTCACAATTTCAGTTTGCTCTTCTGTTTGTGGATGGTAGCTTGTGCTTGGAGTCAATTCCATGTGGGTTAGACGAAAGAGTTCTTGCCAAAATAAACTGATAAACCTGATGTCCCTATCATTCACAATGTTTTTGGGCAACACACGAAGTTTAAATATTTCTCTAAAGAACAGATCAACAACTTGTGGGGCCTTAAATTTTGAAAAAATAGCATGAAAATGAGCATACCTTGTAAGCCTATCAACCACCACATACATACAGTCCTTACCTTGCACCTTAGGCAGCCTTGTAATGAAATCCATGGAGATGCTTTCCCATTTTTGATTTCAAATGGGTAGGGGCTGCAACAAACCAGCTGGAAAGGCATGCTCGGTCTTATTTTGTTGGCACACCAAACACTCTCTAACATGCTGCAATACATCATTTTTTAGTCCCTTCCATGAGAAACGCTCCCTTATTTGCTTATGTGTCTTGTATAAACTTGGATAACCAGTGACATGTGTATCATGACAAGCTCTCATAATCTTCTCCTTAACCTTGGATTTTGGCACAAGATACACACGGTCTTTGTAGAGGATTAGGTCTTCAACCACCCTATATCTATCATCAAGCAACTTCCCCTCTAAAATATCAATAGCAAATGGATCTTTGGCATATTCAGCTATTATGGCAGCCTTCCAATCAGCAGATATATCAGACAGAGAGCAGAAATAAGGCTTCCTAGAGCATGCATCAGCCACCACATTGTTCTTTTTAGTCACATACTCAATATCAAAATCATAGGCTTGGAGTTTGCTTACCCATTTTTGTTGTCTATCATTCAAATCACATTGATTGAGGAAGAACTTGAGGCTCTTATGATCTGTCTTCACCACAAATTTCCCCAAAACTAGGTACTATCTAAATTTGGCAAGGGAATGCATGATAGGATGTCTATACTGCATCAAAATTGCTCCAATACGATCTCTTGAAGCATCACACTAAAGTACAAAAGGGAGTGAGAAATCTGGAATAGCCAGAATAGGACATGAACTCATTACCTCCTTAAGCTTATCAAAAGCTTGTTGCGATGTAGGGTTCCAAGAGAATGCCCCATTCTTCGTCAAATTGGTCAATGGAGCTACAAGTTGTGAGAACCCTTTTACAAATCTCCTATAGTAGCTGCATAAACCCACAAATCCTCTCAACTGTAACAAGTTTCTTGGTCTAGGCCAATCCTAGATTGCCTTGATCTTCTCCTCATCAACACTAACCCCTTGAGCACTAATCTTATGTCCTAAATACAAAATTTCAGTCAATCCAAACTCACATTTTGACATCTTAGCGTGGAATGAATGCTGCTCAAGTATGCCAAGCATTTCATCTATGTTCTTCAAGTGATCCTCCCATGTTCTACTATAGATCAAGATGTCATCAAAGAAAACCAAAAAAAATTTCCTCAATTGTAGAATGAACACCTGGTTCATACATGACTGGAAGGTAGCGGGGACATTGCTCAACCCAAATGGCATGACCAAGAACTCATAGTGCCCATAGTGACACTTGAAAGTTGTCATACGCAGATCTTCTTCCCTCATCCTTATTTGATGATACCTTGAATGCAAATCAATCTTGGAGAAATATACTGCACCATGAAGCTCATCTATCAACTCATCGATCTTGGGAATGGGATATCGATTTTTGATTGTCCTCTTGTCGAGTGCTCTATAGTTAATACACATCCTCAATGTCCCATCCTTCTTCTTGACCAAGACCACTGATGAGGCAAAAGGGCTAGAGCTCGGACGTATATGGCCCATGTCAAGTAACTCCTTAATCGTCTTCTCTATCTCCTCATTATATGCTCGTGGATGACGGTATGGTGTAGTGATGACTGGTTTTTCCCCTTCCTCAAGCTCAATCATATGTTGGAAACTCCTCTTCGGAGGTAGACCATGAGGTATATCATCAAAGACCTTACTATAACTCTCCAAGATGGGTTGAATGTCAACATGGAAGGTCTTCCCTTCCTTGGAAAGCTATGTATTCATGATCAAGCATTCGGCTGCCCAAGCAACTTGATCTCTACGCAATGCTCTCTCCATACGCTTAGCTGACACCACCATAGGGCCTCCATTGGAAGGGCCATGAAGGACTACCTCCTTCCCGTTAGATTTGAACTTAAGCTCCATTGTTTGGTAGTTTTGCGTGTATTCCCCAAGTGAGTGTAGCCATTGTACTCCAAGTACCATCTCAGTGCCACCTATGTCAATCACATAAAAGTCATCTTTCATCTTATGATTACCAAGAGTCATTCAACCGCTAAATCCTTCGGTTGTAGGGTAGAGCATAGCCATCAGCTACTATGACATTGAATCCTTCAAAGTGCTTTGTCTTCAATCCCAATTTAGTCACCAACCTCTCATCAATAAAATTGTGGGTAACCCCACTATCAATCAAAACAGTCACTCGCTGTCCCTGTAAGACTCCCTTGACTCGAAATGAATGATACCTTGGTGCTCCTAATAGGGCTGCAAGTGTTCCTCCTAGATGCCCCTCCTCTTTAGATTCATGCTCTTCTTCTATCACGGCTAGTTTTGGATCAGCCACTTCTTCGTCGGAGTCCTCATCAGAAACTACCTCAATGTAATGTATATGACCCTTCTCCAAACAACGATGACCTGGCTGCCATGGCTCCCTATAAACAAAACATAACTTCTTCCTTTAGAGCTCATTCTTGGATATGTTCGAATGGTTAGGTTTGAGTGGTGCTATCCATGGAGGTGGAAAGTCTCTTTGAGGAAACTTCTTGGTTACAACGGGAGGTGCCTTGTTGGAGTATGATCTGCCCTTAGTGGCTGAATTTTCTAACTTCAAAGCTCTCCTAATGGCATCTTGTAGTGAGCTAGGATCCAAAGCCTTCACAAAACCTCTGAGGGGTTCGGATAAGCCTTCAACAAAGAGGACTATGAGTCTTCTTTCCGTCACATCTGGGACCATCACTGCCAATCTCTCAAACCTAGCAACATAATTCTCCACTTTACCTTCTTGCCTTAGTTGTGCTAATTCTCAGATCCTTCCTATCAAATCTCTCTATCAACCTTTGACTGAATTCTTTCAATGTTTTGATGGAGTTGTGGCCTTGTGTTACCATACCATGATACCACCATTCATGGGCCAAACCCTCAAGATGTAAGGTTGCAAATTTGATGGCTTCTCCTTCATACACGGGATTCAAAGAGAAATGTGTCTAATTTCTGCAACCAAGCCCTTGCTGATGAACTCCCAGATCCATCAAAAATTGGAATGGTGATCTTTCCCAAGCGATGTTGGATGTCCTTCCTATCTTCATACCTTCCCCTATGCCCTCTTCTTGTTTTCATGTCATGGAATTCTGTGAAGGTCATTGCCCTACGAATGGGTGCACTTAGAGCATGGTATTCATTATGCAATTTGGCAATATCATTCTCTTCTTTAGGTGGTACTTTTGGTTCATTTTCCACCTCTTTGTCCAAGAATTTGGCCTTGAAAAACTTAGTAGAGGTTGTTGGTTTCATCACACTTGAGCTGCTACCTCCAATACCTTCAGTACCATTTTGCATTGTCTTACCAACACCCAATTGCTGGTTCAACCCTCTCAACAGTTGGACCATTTCCAAAATGGTTTCCCTCATGTTGGATTCGAACTCTTTGGACTCTTTGACAAACTGCTACCCTTCATCATCTTTGCCACCCATGGCTTTCTTCTTTTCTCTGAGATGATATCGCAGATCCCTATTACTCATGAAAGGGTATACAGGCTGGCAGGATGCCAAGCTCTGATACCATTGTAAAGAACCAAGTCTTGATATAGGAACAAAAAAATTAATTCATGCACAAATTCAATTACGCAACAGTGACAGTATACATCAGATTTATAGCAATGATGCCAACATGAAAGTATATAACACTATTATAACACTAGATGATAATAAATACAGCTTAATATAGGAAAGTTTGAGTTCAGAATTTGATCGTTGAGTACATTAAGACCTCTCAAAATAATAACACAGACACAACCAATATCTGTAATGTAATTACTCGACAAATACCCAATCGTGAGAATGGTCTCTCACGACACTATTAGACAAAATGATTGATGGTGTCTTTTGTAAACTACCAGGTGCCCAGACTGGAAGATGTTGTGCTCTCACGGAATGAGCAGATTAGGAAGTTGATGCATCGAACTATTGAAGAGTCGAGGAGAGCAATGATGCAGGGATAGTGGAATAGAATGGTGCAATAGTGGCGCCCTTCGCAGTGGTGCAAACGAATTTCCTGAAAACAATGAGTAAGGCGATGAAACAGATGGCTCTGCCACTTTCTCAGGCTCTTCGCTTGCCTTAGTGATATCGCTTTGTCTTGAAATCTAAGGACTGAATCAATGATCGTGAACTCAACAGATTTGCAATGCAAGAATTCAAAGATTGGCGATGAAAACAATTGAGTAAGGTGTGAGCCGGATGGCTCCGCCACTTACTCAAGATCCTTGCTTGCCTTAGTGATATCGCTTTGTCTTGAAATCTAAGGACTAAATCAATGATTGTGAACTCAACAGATTTGCAATGCAAGAATTCAAGGATGCTAGGTGAGGGGGTTCGTCCCACCTAGGAGTAGAAGGTTTTCGTCTCCAGTGCTTCAGACACTATGTCCGTCCAAGAATCCATAAACTCACATGAAGAAATGAACCAAAATATATACCAATTCAGGGGTGCCTTCCCAAATGGGTCAGCCACAAGGAAAATTCAAATTTAAATATTATTATTAATAATTTAAATTTATATTAATATTTAATTATTTTTTTAAAATTTAAAATTTAAGATAGTGTTAAAAAATTACTTTTCCCAACACCCGAATAAGGGCCTCCTTAAGGTGCAGGGACATGACACCAAATAAGGTTTATTATATTTAAAACCATTATGTTTCAATAAGGTAGTTGCCAAGTAGTTACAATGTAGTTATGGGGAGGAAGCCTATAAATATACAAGGCTATTTTGCATCGTAAAGGGGGGACTTTTTGGAGACTTTTGGGCTCACACTTTGTACAAAGGGGTTTTTGGAGTTGTCTGATTTCACAAAGCTAATAAAAAGAGCATTTGGATCATTTGTTCTGAATGTACTTTTGAGTTATTATTACTAATTTTTCATTAGTCAAATTGGTAATCCCTTTGTCTACATGGAAACCATTGGTCGTCTATTGAAACATTTATAAACTGTGCAATTAATGTAATGAAACACAATCATATCTTGGTGTCTTGGTTTGAACGTGCTGAAGCAACCCATCTCTTCATGTGTTAAGATTTGTTATCCTTCTTCATCATCATTGCATATCAAAACATATATTGTAGTGAAATCCATTGTACATGTATATGGAACGTAGTTTTAGATTTTGTGATGAATCTTTGTTAGTTTTTAATAAGTTTGTGAAATCCAAGTTAGTATTCGTGTGTCTATTGCTAAGGTTTCAGTAAATCATTTTCCTCTAGTTTTTCCCTTTCCCCTTCTGTACTTTTAGGTTAAAAGTACACAAACTTTAGAAACCTCTATCATATGAGGAACCTGCCCCTCTCAAACGTAGAGGAAAGTTGTTAGTCCAGTAACAATTTATCCAACTGTTGGAACATTTGTGACTGTCTAGTGGACGAGTCACATTGAAATCTGCAGTGACATATCTATTTACCAACAAGACTATAGTTCAATAAATTCACGTGTTTTTGGAGGGTTTTCCTGTGATTTTGGCAAATTCTGAGAAAAAATGTGAAGTGATTTTTTCAACTATGATTGTGAAGATTGTGGGAAAATAAGCTTATTGGGATATCACTAATTCTTAGGCACAAGTTGGAAGTGCAGAAGTGAAATTTGAGTGTAAGGGTCTAGAATCTAAATCCTCTAGTCAAAGGCTTGGGTCAAAAACTTATAAGGGTTAATACAAAAGGTTAATAAAGCTATTGCAGGGACAAAGCTTTGCCTACCTCTTTCTGCTTGTCTATTAAGCTATTTTGAGTCTTGACAGCAGAAGAACTGTGAAGATCCGTCAAAGAGGCATTCTTGGGGCATTGGGACTTTGTATCATTGTTATGAAGTGAGCTATCTCTTCAAAAGTGAGATTTTATTCCCATGAGAATTTTACACCTATAAATCTGTAGCAGTTGATGTTTCCTGTGGTATGTTCCACTTATATAATCTCTATATAAATTGATGGATGATTAAATAAAAAATTCATTTATGTTTATGATAACGTTTCTATTTTCTAACAGCGACATTTGGAAAGTTAGGTAGATTGTATGGTGCAGACATCAGTATCTTCATTTGAATCAAAACTATGACATACAATATTGATCGTGGGTGCCAAAGGCTGATTTAGTTTCTTATAGTTAAACTTTTGCAATATACAATCATTTTAGTTGACTGTCCAGTTTGATTTTGAATACAAAATTATTTCCTGCTACTTTTAACCTGGGATGCATGTATTTGGATCAATATTTAGTATGTTACCCTTATTGATATCTTGATTACAAATCTAGTTAGTTTTTCCTATGTGATATTTTCAGTGGAGGAACTACAGCAGGCTTATCACTTGGATCACATTTAAGTAGCTTGAAGGCTAAAGTAAGATCTCTTCTCTTGGAATTTGTATATTTTTTCCATTTGTCTTGATGAAACTTAATTATTTAGGCCAAGCTAAAAGATGTTGATGTAACAGGTACATGCATTTTCTGTTTGCGATGATCCTGACTACTTCTATGATTATGCACAAGGCCTTTTGAATGGCCTTAATGCTGGTCTCAACTCTCATGACTTAATCAGTATCGTAAATGTGAGTACAAAAGATAACACTTGATTGCTGCAAATTATGTGATTCACAATTGATATTTCTGATTTGTTCATAAAGTTGTAATATATTAGACCATAGCATCTTTATATGATATTTGCGGAACTTTGCAGATTAGAAATTTTTCTGATTAGACCAGTGGAAAAATAAACAAGAAATAACACTTATATGACTGCAATTTTGTAAGTGCTTGAATTGTAAGAATGACTGTTAGAGATGAAAAGTTCAAAGGAGTTCAAGAAAAAATTTCATGGTTCCTGCGTCAATTACAAAGAACAAAAGACTGAATTGACATTTTTTGCTTCTTGGAAAGAGAAGGAATCAGGTTAGTTAGTTCTTGACCAAAATACAAACAAAAGAAAAAATTTCATGGTTCCTGCGTCAATTACAAAGAACAAAAGACTGAATTGACATTTTTTGCTTCTTGCAAAGAGAAGGAATCAGGTTAGTTAGTTCTTGACCAAAATACAAACAAAATGATGTTCCATTTTGTAAGATATGGTTTCTTTCTATAGATGAAGCTATAAATTGTGGTTTGCTTACCCCAAAAGATAATCCGCCGTTGGATCTTGGGAAGAATTTGAAAAGCTCTTTAATAAAATGGTAAAAACTAAAAATAAGTTGAACAATGGGATAATTAGATAGAACTACAGAGCTAAATCAAAATATCATCAAATAAAGAATGGGATTGAGAAATATCGATTCTTTTTATATTGTGTGCTTAAACTCCATCAACCAATAGAAGATTAATAGTAATACTACAGCAATGGCATATTAGCTCAACAAGGGACCATGTCAATCAATTGAAGATTAATACTTCAGCAGTGGTATGTTATCTCTATGAGATGCATGCAGGGTCCGAGATACTTCATGTGAAGGATTGTGTCATGGAATTATTAGTTACAATGGAAGGTTTATTAAAGGCTAAGTTACTGGTTTGTTTAATAGAGGCCTTGAGGTTTGCTTTGAACCCCCTCTAGGAACTGGTTTGATGTGGCAGAGGATTCCACCAGGGGTTGGCAAACAGTCTGATAAAACAGGGTTCATCTTAGATGAATCTAGAACTCGAATAGGAATTGGGTGAACATAGACAAATTCGCATGAAACCATTGAGATAAAACAACATTTAAAAAAATTCTTCTTAGGCTGCAAAGAATATTTTTTTAATCTCATTTTTTTTCTTTGGGAAGAAAATGTTATCCATCGGATTCAATGCCTTCATCATTTGGCATACAAAGAGGAGCGAGCATATGGATGAGGTGGAGAGTAGGAGCATTTGTCAATGTCTAAATGTTATCCCTTTCCTTTTTGGTCGTCATTTGTATTTTGTATATAATATTTATGAGGTTTACTGTTTAATCAAATACAAAATCTAATAAAAATTACCTAAATAATTATGATGAAGAATATTTAGAAATTGGTAATCTTTATAAATACTGTAATAATATAATTTCGTATTTTTAATTTATGAATAATTTATTAAGTTAAGCTTTGTATATGTTATTTATGGTATTCTGTAAATGGTATTTGTATTTGGCTAATATCTCCAAAAATATGTTATAAATGATTTTAGTAGAATAAAGGTTCAAATGATATTTTTTTGGTAATTGATATGCTATGTGGTAATGGGTATGATTTTTTAAAATTATTATATAAATTAATTTTATTATTACTATATATTAATATTATTAATATTTTATAAGGTTTATAAATATTAATGTTTCTAGTATTCTTTGTTTTAGATAACAAATATATACATATATGTATAGTTATACACACATATATACAATATGTGTATACATATATATGTATATATACATTGACATATATGTATACATATATATGTATGTATATATATATGTATATATTTCTGAGTTTTACATGTTTTTGTATGAAAAAAATAAATTGCCAATTTTTTTGACCGAATCCACAAATTGAATCCCTAAACCCAAACTTGAATGAGTACCAAGATTGGTAACTTAGATTAAAGAAATAAGGTTTTCATTGTCCATAAAAATTATGACACAAGCTATTGGAACAGTTGTAAAAAATATTTCAATCAACATTTTTGTTCATCCTCTATGATCTAGATCATGGAGTGTGATCTAAACTGTTGATTGAAAAATCATCTACACAATTATTAAAAGCTCATGTCATAATGAAATATTTGTTAATTACCTAAACAAATTTAATATTAAATAGAAATAAACCTTGCCAATCCTCATAAATTCACAATGATAGAGAATCCCATGAATTTAGGAGGTATTTCTATTTTCAATTATATGTTTGGTCGAGTTAAACCTTACATCAACAGCAATAAGGTATATATCTAGCATAGCAATTAATGATTAGCTAACTAATCAATTGATTTTGAAAAGTTGTTCTCTAATAACTATATATGTAGTTCAATAGCCATCGACTTATTCTGCTGTAGATTTTGCACAAAATAACTGAGTATCTCCATGGGATCTAGCTTACTACTAGTTGTCATCCTATCCTTAGCAAACCCTGAGGCTAGATTACCTTTATTTGTTTTGCAATCGTTCAATTTTAATCCCAAGATTTTCCCTTACATGCAATAAACTAAAAGTCGTCAAGATCACCTATCTTCACCATTGCTACTTGGGAGATTCACAATGGTTTTCCTTAATGCAAATGTGTGTAAATACAACTCATTGAGGCTTGAGGTTGCTAGGTGTTGTAGAGCTTCCCCTAATGTCTAATTAACTAATGTAGATGTCATACATGTGGCTTAATGGACCTACGAATCCCAAAACTAAGCAGTTCATTGTTCAAGAGGGGGCTTCATTGAATTTTCAACCAGGGAGTCGTAGACTTAAGATGATGCTGGCACTATGTATGCATCCAAGAATCCTAGACTTCCTATATCAACTGAGTATAGGTGTTTGGACAGGATTAAACTCATCAAAAGCTTCTAACTGAAAATAACTCCTATCTAAAGAACATGGTAAGCAATTGCTAGTTACTGTTAACTGATATGGGTACCTATCATTCATGGTGTAACTGAGGACTATTTATGCTGCAGCATGTCCTAATTCAACTAATCACTCCATAGCATTGAACAAAATGTAAATTGGAGACTCAATTTTGAAATTACAATATGGCATTCGATGTAATGTAAACTAAAAACTATAAATTAAAAACTACAATGCATAATCTAATTAATCATCTAAACTAATGTAGGCTTTGCAGTACCTCAAGTGGCCCTTGTTTGAGCTGCTGCATCACACGGTATCTTCTTCAACTACTTAGCTCCGAAAAACATTCAACTGAAATATCTTCTTTATTATATTCCAATCATACATGAGTTCTGAACAAAATGTAACAAATCTTCAATTCAATCTAATTCATGCAAAGATGTAGCTATATGGTTTCTTGACAGAGTACCCTCTTATATAGGGTTTGTGAGAGTCCACTTATTCAAAAACTATAAGCAACTAAAAGTAAATGTCAACTCTCTAATGAAAACAGGAAGAGGGCCAGGTCTTTTATCGTAACAAAAAATAACTAGTGAGAGCAAGAGTGTAGAAGTTTAATAAGGACTCTACACTTAAGATAACCATTATAACTTGGAAACGTGCCTGACAGGACAGCCCTTATTATAACTGCTATTCCTTGTTGGAACATAATTCTTCTTTCTCCACAATTTATTGGAAAGATGGAGTGACACATGGCCATCCATATTCACGTCCTCAAATCATTGTCAGCATCTCATTTTGGAAATATGCACGTGCTGTAGCAAATTGACTTCTTTGGCTGTGTTAAACTGTTATCCTTTTGCTGCGGGTTGACAGGTTCCTCATTGCAGTGGTTAGTCTTATTTCTTAAGGCATTTTTCATTGTTAGCAACTATGATTGATCATGAAATTCTACTAAACTCATAGAAATTCAAAGTTCACACACACATTCATTAATATGATATATATCATCTTCAAATGCTTTGAAATACTTAAAGTATATGAAAAAGGTTTGGTAATGTCTTTTGAAGTTTAGCAGAAATGAGATAAAAACATGAAACTGCAGCAAGGAAATTGGACATTCCTATGGCTCGTTAGGTGTTTTCATCCATAATATTTAGTTTGTCTTCTTCAATTTCGTCCGTTGCATCAACTTGGTTCTTGTGTTTATCTCAATGATTTCAGAGTGCATTTTTCCTACCTCTTTAGGATCCTTGATGGAAATGATAATGCGGATAGGCATATGGAAAATGCTCTCTGCTAGGCTAGTCAAAGTGTTTGTTCCTACTGGTTGAATGATGGAAGAGAGGAGCCACAAGTCACTATCCCTTATGTAAAAGGCATGTTGGAGAAGTTGGCTAGAATTCTTGGAAGAAACAACATCTATTGGAATTTCACTTCAACAATCATCCTTGTGGAACAACAAAGGATCCTATCGATCCTCAAGTACAAAAAGATGTTTATAAGATTTCTTGTTCACACAAAAGTCCTTGCATTGACAAGATAAGGGAGGTTCTACTAGCAGGTTTTTTCTGACTACCAGTAGTTTTTCAGTGTCAAATGTTAGGGAAGGTTCTACGTGACATCAACCACCTCCTAGGGTTGTGAAGCCTGCCCCCCTTAGCTTTGGACTTTCCTTTTAGGGTATTCTCACACTCTATTTACTAAACTAATCAGCAACTATCTATTGGAGAGTAAACAAATTTAACACATATAAATGATTTATACCAATAGTTGCAGAATAATATTGTCAATTGCTTTTATTTATTTCATGTATGCTCTTATACAAACTATAGTTCAAGGAGCAATTCCAACATGTGCCCCCTTTCTTGACTATGAGAGACCTATATGAACCCCCTTGATGGTTGCCAAGATACCACAACTGTCGGCAACTACCAAGAAACTATTTTTCTCCTAACTTCCACAAGCCAAGAAAGCATTAACATACACGTTGGGAATAAACATTGAGTAAAACATAACTAAGACCAAATTATGCTAACTACAAACTCTACATTGGTACTTCTACTGTGATCAATGACATTTTTGTTGGCTTTTTCTAATGCATCTTGAAACATTGACACTTGAGGATTTTGGTTCCCTACCTGAATGGTCTTCTTCTATTTATTACCTTGCGGTGCCTCCCTTCTTTTTATTATTATACATGCTTGGTGGTTATGCCTTTGTTGAGGTTAACCTTCCGCATGTATGCCTTATGTCTAGGGCCTCCTTTATTGCCCTGGTCCTTTGCTATTGTACCTTCTGTACATTCCAGTCCTGTTGATCTGTTATTTTTGGTCCTTTGTGGACATTAATATATTTCTTTCTTTCTTTATTGAGTCATGCAAAGTATTTTGAATTTTTTGTCACTACATTTGTAAGGTGCTTAAAAAGAAATATTAAATGATTGGAAAGAGCTGACATGTTAAAAATGGTTTTCATGAATTTATATTTAGTGGGAAACCTTTAGTTTATTCCACAGAGCTGACATTTAATCATTTCTCCCCCGAAGATGGTGTCCAAAAATAGGATTAGAAAAATTGGGACTAAAATTTCTCATGTGGCAATCCCAGAAGTTACTTGTCAAAAGTTTGAACATTGAGGAAACCTGAAAACATTTAATTAATATGATTTCTTCCTTTCTTTCTGATTGTTTGGTTTGGCATCCATTTTATACTGAATTGCCTGCAGCCATCCATGCATTTGAAATGATTTTGGTGCCATTAGCAGGCATCAAATTTAACTCAACTGAGCTTGATTTTGAAAGGTGATGGAAATTTGTAAAAAGGGAGAATTCTGAAATTCTTTAACCTGGAGAATTCAGTGACAAAAGAGTAAAATATGTCAAAACTCCTTTGTAAATGCTTTCAGATGCATAATGAGAGAAGTAGAATTTCTCTTAGTGCCCTTAACTTTTCTGAGCAATTGGAAAATCAGTTTCATGATTTCGTTTTTAAAATCAACATTTTGCAAATCTATCTCGGGCAACCTTGTTTTTGGTGCACTAGAAAAAATATGAGGAGATGCTATAAAAATGTGATGATTTCCCAAGCTTGTAATATTCTCACCAATATAGTGAGTATGATGAACCCATTTCAGTCAATAATCAGTTCACCCCATGTATGTAAAGTATTAAATTGAGTGCTTGTAACATAGTAACGAGACTCGGACTCGGCGCGGACTTGGCAAGGGTGACTCAACTTGGGACTTGGCGCAGACTCGGCAAAATGAAAAACCCAAGAAATTTAGAGATTTTTAAGGATTTAAAACTTGTTTCATGCACCCTTTATTAAATAAACCTTAAAGACACAATAACATCATCAAATAGAAACAAATTTGATCACATACACAAGTATACATCGATCACATAAGTATAAACGCAAATTGTAGTTGAGCTGCTGAAGGAAACAGCACACTTAGATATATAAATATAGTCAAATGTTACAAAACTCATGGAATATAAAATCCATGACATCAAATGTTCCATACAAATATGAAAGATCAAAACAATAACTACAAGTCTGTAATGCCCCCCTTTTTCGGCATGATCATGTTTGATGGTGGTTAGCCTATTAGTCAGACTCTCGTAGGCTAACAGGTTGGGTTAGAGGGTCAGTGGCAATATTTGATGAGTTTTGTCATTCTCAGTTCAGAGTACAGGGATTGGCTCACTGCAAGCCTTGGCAGTTTAGGAGTTGACAACTTCTGACGGCACAAAATTCTATGGAGATTTGAGGGAGTTATGCTTATTTAAGTGATTTAAGTTATTAATTAACTTATTATTTTATTATAAAGTCAAATTGACTTTATCCCTTATATATCACTTAAATATTCATAAAAAGGGTGATTTAAAATTAAATCACTTAATCATTTAAGTGGGTGCCAAATATTAAGTTCATAACTATTGAAAAGGACTTAATGATATTTTAAAATATTTACATGAAGGAAAGTGCGTCCTTTTCTTGAAATGCGTGCCTTTTGGTATATAAGGCATTTTGGGCAATGAGAACATCATTCTTGATTATTTCAACTTTACCCTTGGGTTTCCTTCTGTACTTTTACCTATGATTAGGTTTTTGAGCAATCTTCCATTGGAGAATGATATCTCTTCAATGTTGAGCACTTTTGAGACTGTGAGAGACCAGTCGAATTTGTGCAATTGAGAGAGTTTCATACAGAGGTTCTACATGCTTCAATCAAGGTTCTATTATTCAGTTTTTAGTTGTTGGCAATAAGAAAGAGGGTTACTTCATCCAAAGTCGGCATCTTCAGCAGATTTGTGGCTCCAGCTTTGATCCTTCAGTTTCTTCATTGGGCCGTACCACTTACATTGAAATTTGTGCCTTCTTGGAGGATGGCGTGTGAAGCTAGAAGCTAGGGCGCTTCCTTTTTGGCTCTTGTTTGAGCTTCATTATGGGCGGCTACTGCTATTATCACATTGTATCCTGTTTCTGAGTGTGGAAAGTCAATTCTGGAGGCTAGGCGTCCACATATGCTAGTTTTCACCATTCTTGGCCTGGCGAGTTGGCTTACTTCTTTAAATAAATAATCTGGAAACATTCTGGTATGTCTAGCACTTGTGATCTATTGGTTATTGTTAAATAATACCTTCTGCATTTTCATTTTGTAGAAAATAGCTCTGTTTCTCAATTTATGAGCTTTTATATGATGCGCCCCTTCTCTTCTGTCTACAAACTTTCTCTTAAAAAACTTAAAAAACATATTAAGACTTAAGAAATTACTGGGGTTTTAGTTGAGAGCCAGCAGGGCTCATCACAAAGTCTATGGCCTAGAGGAGCTTGCATCCTTCCTACGAAGGCGTTTAAGGTGGGTCCTGGATGATGTAGCAGCTGCAGCTATAGTCTCTGCTTGTGACTCCATGCCACCCTCACCAACATTAGTTGTAGTTGTGTCTACTCATGCTCTAGCCTCCTCTGCCATGGCTATAGCCTCAACCTCTCTATCTGCCTAGTCCACCCAATCAAACTTTGGCAGTAAAAGCCTGTTATTCTACATTGGGTGTGTTGCTACTGCTCCCAAACTGCTTCTTCCACCTGTCTTGCTGCAAGAGCTTGTTGCACAGGTCATCAAACTTGAGGTCAACATTGGTGGAGGTAATGTTGAGAGTTTCAATGAAGTGCTCGTAGGATCATGGTAAGCTTTTCAGCATGATGACTGCCATATCCTCTTCTTCCATCTTGCGATCAATGGCCTCTAGTTGATCGCGAATGTCTTTGATTTTCATGAGGTGATCCTGCAAAGACATCTTGTCATCCATCATAATGGAGAACAACATATTTTTTAGGAAGAACGCTTTGCCCTTGTCTGAGGTTTCATGTAGATCCTTCAAGTGTTTCCAAATCTCTGCAGTAGTCTTGCCAGATGGTATTTCTAGAAGCATCTCATCAGTGACTGATAACTTGAGCAACTTAACCGCTTCATGGTTACGCTCATCGTACTTGTCTTGGTCTTTTCTTGCAGCTGTAGGGCTAGTCGATGTACCCAAAACAATTGAATCTAGACACCAATACTCAAAAATAGTGAGCATCCTCTGCTTCCAAGTATTGCAGCTTTTACCATTAAATCTCTAGCTACTTTCCAACATGATGTTAGTCAAAGATCCCATCCCTCCCATTTTCCAAAAGGCACAAAAAATGAGGTAAAAAGTCTAACTACAAAAATAAATCTTATTTTTCAGTCAAACCCTAGGTGATCAGCTGGCACAAATCCTGAAACAATCAACTAGCACAAAATCCCGCAATTTTTTAAAAGATCGTTAAAAATCAGAGGCTGGAAATCCCATGATTTTGTCCAAAAATCGAGCAAAAATAAAAAATTTAAAGTAACCCAGGTTTGAAATCCTAGGCGTCAGAAAGAGGGCACGATTTTCCAAAAAATTATCAATAGAGATCATGCGGGAGGACCCACAATTTTCTATAGTGCCACAAAATTCAAAGAACCCTAGGCGCAATTTTTAGCGCCAAACTTGCAAGGAAAACCTTCACGATTTGTAGATCGTCAGGTTTGCAGAACAGTTACTGAAATCGTGCGAAAAACACATGCAGGAGGAAAGCTACGAACTCAGACAAAAAAATGCGAGGAAAGACTTCCACAAATCTATTGTGAACTCAGAAAACATGTCAGGATGATGTTGCAGATCGTGCACATGATTTTTTTAGACGCCACGATTTTTCCAGCGTTGAAATTAGAAACACAAGAGCACGATTTTTCATTTTGTGTGCAATTGTGATTTCTAGGTAAAGAAATCCACAAGTTTCAAAAAAAAGGAAACCCGTGCTTGAAACCCACGCTTGTAGAAAAATAAATTTGTGATTTGCAGGAGAGAAACGGTGCGATTTACAGGAATAAAAACGCTCGAAATTGCCTAGAAAACAAAGTGTAATGTTCCCCTTTTTAGAGATTTAAGAAATGACCTATGAATAGCAATATTTCCATATTATAAGAATAGTAATCAAAGTAAACATTTATTTAATTGTAATAAAACAACATTAAAACATTCCTTTATCCCCTTTTTTTTTATTATGGAATACATGTAATTTTATATACCAATTATAATTGTTTGAATAGTTTAAATATTTGTAAAACACTCCAAATTACTACTCCTTGCTCCAACATTCATCGGTGAAGGGGAAGTGAATACACATGAGAATGCCCTTAGTGATAACCTTCTCAGCTCGAGAGCGGCCAACAAACGCCCGTTGTAATGACCCTCTCGGCCCCCAGTGACAGACCGCAGTCCACCTACAGAGGGTGGCCTACCTTGAAGGGATCCTAGTCATGTGCACTCCTCAGTGTATATTCAATTCCCTACCCTTATGACTGAAAGAGAGAGAGAGTCCATAATTTGATAGTGTATATTATAGTGTCAAATCTACTCTATTCCTCATTTAAGATTACATTAAATAGCTATAGCCAACATTATTTATGCTAAATGCGATATTGATTCCTTATCACCTATATTATATGCATTTCCTACTTTCATTAATATACTGTGCAAGTGATCGCTGCATTCTAGTTATGCTTTGCTCTGTCATATTTAATAGCAAGAACTGTGCATACTTAATTCTCAGGTTCGGTAGGGCATGTACATACCTGTCTGGGCCGTTCACACTTTAGCCGTTTTTCCGCGACTAAGATAGGATGCACCCGTAGCAGGAGAAAAGGCTATAATCCCCACGTTATATTTCTTCCTCATCCGTGTCCCTGCAAACTGCAATCACCACGAGTTAAATGGAGGGCGGAGAATCATCACAAATCAATGCGTCGCTTCCTCTTGAGCAATCGCGACTCAAAAAATACCTGTTTGACAAAACCCGTGAGTGCGTGCCCCTGGAGAAATTCGTGAGCGCCGCTTGAGGGGAAATAACGATCAACACTTTATTTAATTAATCGCGTCACATTACAAAAGTCAGGAGAAATGTATTTATAATGTATTTATTTTAAAGGCTTTATTACTTTGTGATTTCGATTATTTTAAGTAAAGACAATTAAATTCATTTATTAATTTATTATTAATAAATATTTCATTAACATATCTGTTATCCAGAAATAATTTGCAATAATATCTATATAAAAAAATAAATTGCCAAGAATTGTATACTTATATAATTATTAATTTAAGCAGATATGATTACACCAAAGGAGATTATGACAGTCCTCCCTTCCTAAGTTTGCTTGTCCTCAAGCAATTTTAGGTTAGGATGATCCTTGATCTCAACTCCCTCCCAAGAAGCATCTTCGGTAGGCAGTCCTTTCCACTTAACCAAGTATTCTTGAATAATCCTGTTCCTTAATCTTCTTTCGCGCATATCCAGGACAAGTTCTGGTTCTAGGATTAGTTTCCCTTCATTGTTGTAATGACCCCTTTTGTGTGGAAGCACTTGAACGGGATCTTGCATTCAAAGAGTTTCTCAAAGAGACATTAGAAATGTTAGAGATCAATAAATTTAAGTGATAACATTGAAGATGATATGACTCTTCCATGCATTTCCTTCTTATCACTCATTATGAATGATACTCCTATGATATATTTCATAAGCGCATTAGAGTAAATGTTAAACAACCTTCAAGAAACCACAAATGGAATTCTATTATACCATTCAACACCATAGTGAATGCATTATTACTTATAGGGCTCCATAAATATTGCAAGCACCATTATCTAGATAAGTATATGCCCACGTTTCCAATTGACTCAACCTATATATACCTTGCTTCTATATAAATATGTGTACATGTATTCTATTAGAATATCATTATATATGGAGTGCATATGTATTCTTCCCTATATCATTGATCATATGTACATATATATATATATATATATATATATATATATATATTATTTGTATTGTATTATTCATTATCGAACTTATCTATATCTATGTATGTATAATTAAATAATCATCAACCTTACCTGATGGTTGCACAAACATTTAAAACATATCACTTATCGTTCTTCTTTCATGCTCCCCTCTATTTGATGTCTTTTCCTCCCTTTAAGCTTTAACTGATTGATGCCTTTAATTACATTCGTTTAATTAGTAAGATAACCTCAATAAACTCGTTCTTATTAGATACCTAATTGGTTGATCCTCAATTGTCACTGTAGGGTAATGCCTCATAACAAGATCCGTATTGAAGCTTCTCATACGATAACGTATGCTCAGATTCTTAGTTGAGCGACTGGGTGAAGACAATAGTCGATACTCTTGACCTGTTATTCTCTAGTAAGGCTATCGATCTGTGCCACCTACAGGGACATACGACCCTTCCTTTGTTCTGCCTTTCTTTATTTTGTTCTTGCCTTGGTCGATGATTAGCATACCTTCCTCGGTTCTTCTCAACACATATCGATGTTCCCTACAGCCAATTGCTCCTCAACATGGGTTTCTTCCTTCATTCGATACTTAACTCTTCTTCAGACCACGGGTGAGGAACTTTGGTTCTTTACCAGTCGTCAAATATTTGAAAGCAATAATAAATATGCTACTCCTGAGTTAGCGTGTTAGGATGATCTATGGAAGTAGCCGGCTAAAGAGGTTGAGGAAATCTATGTCCAGGCCCGATCTTTCTCTTAGACTTGCGTTGTTCCTTCTTTATAGCTTATACCAGGACGCGTCTTTCCTTGAAACGATACTTCCCTGTCAGGAGTCACTACCTCACGGGCCATATTCTTCCATTCGACCGCTTCTTGTTAAAATGCGATGGTTTGGGTTTTAGCTATTACGTTAGGAGTTAAATATTTAATAGTCTTTCACGTATTTGATGATTTTATATTTAATCTCTTTAAAATCGTATACTTCCACATTATTGTTATATGTTTGTTTTGTTTTATATATATATATATATATTTTGGTAATTACCATTTTTGATATTCATCATTATAATATAATCATTAGTAATTATAATTATAATGATCATTTTTAGATTATATTTATTTTATTAAAAGATATTTAAATTGTTATTTTTATTCTTAATTGTGTATCAATATTTATAATATGTAGAATTGCAACCAAATTAGGGGACATGACAATTGTCCAACGGGGGTAACTCTATACTGGGAGTAATGTGTTGTCCCAACACTTTCTTGAGTCTGGAAACATGGAACACATTATGGATTTTACTTTGCGAAGGCAGCTCCAATTCGTAAGCTACTTCCCCTATTCTTCTCAAAACCTTATAAGGTCCAAAAAAGCGGGGCTTATGTTTTTCTTTACCACTAACTTTGATGGAAGACTGTTTGTATGGTTGCAGTCTCAACAAGACTAAGTCTCCTACTTCGAAAGTTCGTTCCGCTCTTTTCTTATCAGCATACATTTTTTGTTGATTCTGTGCTTGACGCAAATTATCCTTAAGTTCATTCATAATATCTATATTTTGTTGTGCAAAAATCTTTAGCTCCCGGCACCTAGCTTTCTGCAAGAATTAAATCTCCAAAGGAAGTGGCCTCATATCCATATAAGGCTCGGAAAGGGCTCATGCCGATGGACATATGATGAGTAGTGTTGTAGCAATATTCTCCCAAGTGCAACCATTTGCTCCAGCCTTTTTGTTGACCTGAGACATAGTTCCTTAAATAACCCTCCAACCATTTGTTGATGATTTCCGTTTGCCCATCAGTCTACGGGTGATAACTAGTATTGGGTGTCAATGTGGTTCCTGCCAACCTGAACAACTCTTTCCAAAATAGACTGAGGAAGCGGCTATCTCTATCACTTACAATATTCTTTGGTAGACCATGCAATCTAAAAATTTCTTTGAAGAATATGTCAGCCACTTGAGGGGCTCTGAAATCTGAAGATATGGCCATAAAATGAGCATACTTAGTTAACCGATCCACTACTACATAAATGCAATCTTTGTTCTGGACTTTGGGTAAACCGGTTATGAAATCCATGGAAATGCTTTCCCATTTTTGGTTGTGTATGGGTAAAGGTTGAAGCAACCCTGCTGGAAACACATGCTCACTTTTATTTCTTTGACATGCCATGCATTCCTTGGTATATCTTTGTACATCCCTTTTTAATCCTTTCCATGAAAATCTTTCTCTAATCTTCTTGTAAGTTTTGAAGAACCCTTGATGCCCTACCAAAGGATTGTCATGATAATCTTTCAAAATTGTGGCCTTGATTTTTGATCCCGGAACGAGATATACCCTATTCTTATAAAAGATGAGTTCATCTACAACCTTATAATTTTCATCCTGCACCTTCCCTTCCAAAATGTTGCTTGAGAAATCATTTTTTGCATATTCAGCAATCACAGATGCCTTCCATTCTGGAGATATCATAGTTAGTGTTCCTAAATGAGGTCTTTTGGAGAGAGCCTCTGCTACGACATTGTTCTTTCCTTTCATGTATTCAATATCAAAGTTATATGCCTGTATCTTACTTACCCATTTCTGTTGTCTATTATTTAGATCTTTTTGATTAAGGAAGAATCTCAAACTGTTGTGATCGGTTTTTACTGTAAATTTCCACAAACAAGATATTGCCTAAATTTGTCTAAGGCATGCATGATTGCTAACATTTCTTTATCATAGACAGAATAGAGTTTTTCAGATTCCTTAAGTTTCCTGCTTTCAAAGGCTATGGGATGCTTGTTTTGCATAAGTACTGCACCAATGCCTTCTCCCGAGGCATCACAACAAAGCTCAAAGGGTGAAGAAAAATCTGGTATGGCCAAAACTGGGCATGAACTCATAATCTCCTTAAGCTTCTCAAAAGCTGATTGAGCTGCTTCTGTCCATGAAAAGGCTCCTTTTTTGGTTAAGTCAGTTAGAGGGGAAGTTAACTTTGAAAACCCCTTCACAAATCTTCGATAGTAGCTACAAAGACCTAGGAAACCCCTAAGGTGCGTAAGGGTCCTGGGTTTGGGCCAACTCTTAATGGCTTCTATTTTTTCTTCATCAACTCTTACTCCTTCTGCACTAATCTTATGGCCCAGATATAAAATTTCTTTCATCCCAAATTCGCATTTGGACATTTTAGCAAACAAGGAATTTTGCTCGAGTATTCCCAAAACTTCATCTATGTGTCTTAAATGTTCTTCCCATGTTTTGCTGAAGATTAATATGTCATCAAAAAATACAAGTAGGAATTTCCTCAACTGTCCCCTAAAAATATGGTTCATACAAGATTGGAACGTAGTCGGGGCATTAGTAAGGCCAAAAGGAAGGACTAAAAACTCAAAATGCCCAAAATGACACCTAAAAGCTGTTTTGTGAACATCTTCTGCCTTTACCCTTATTTGATGGTACCCTGAACGAAGATCTATTTTTGAAAAATATACTGCACCATGAAGTTCATCTATCAATTCATCCACCCGTGGAATTGGATACCGATTCTTAATGGTTTTCTTATTAAGTGCCCGATAGTCTATGCACATTCTCATTGTGCCATCTTTCTTTTTTACCAGCACAACTGAAGAAGCAAAGGGGCTGGAGCTAGGCTGAATGTGCCCCATTTCTAATAATTCCTTTATGGCCTTTTCAATTTCTTCCTTATACCCTCTTGGGTGACAGTAAGGTACGGTAATAACGGGTCTTGCTCCCTCTTCAAGTTCTATAGTGTGCTCAAACCCCCTTTTGGGAGGTAATCCGGGAGGTATGTCATCAAAGACTCTCTTGTGATTTTTAATGATAGGCTTAATATCAATGTGGATGTTCTTCTGTTGAGAAGCAGATTTATCGAGTATCATACATTGCGCCACCCATTCTCCCTGCCCCTTCCTAAACATCACGTAAACTGAAATTTTAGGAATATGGTAAAGCTGTTAACAACAATGATATATTCTTTTATTGAAGTTGATATTAATCTTACCTTACAATTTTTTCCATTTTCTTGGATGAAACCATTCTTGGCGATCCATCAGCTAGTCCCTTGAGGAGTACCTCTTCTCCATTGTGTGTAAAGCATAGTTCCAACTTGGGGAGGTCTAGGGAGAACCGCCCCAATGAGTGTATCCAAGGGGTGCCAAGTATCACATCTGTATCACCTAGGTTGACCACATAGAAGTCTTCTCTAGTAGGGTGTTTTCCCAAGATTATGTCTAGTTGGGGAATCCTTTGGTTGCAGGATGTGGTAGAACCATCAGCTAGGGCTACTTGAAAACCCTTAAAGTCTTGAGTTTTAAGTTTCAGTCGGGATGCCAAGCTTTGGTCAATAAAATTGTGGGTTGCTCCACTATCCATAAGAGCAATTACTCTTTTTCCCGTGATGACACTCTTAATTCGGAAGGGGTGATGTTTTGAGGCTCTTGAAATGGCTGCCAAGGTTCCCTTTTCTTCGTCATTGTACCTTATCTTTTTGTTAGGTCTCTCTTGTTCTTCGTCCCTTGAACTTGTTTGGTTTTCCCAATCTTCATCATCGGATAGGGCTCCCATGTTGTGAGCTTGGCTTCTCTTCCCACACTTATGCCCTCTATACCATTTTTCTTTGCATTTAAGGCATAGACCTTCTTTCATGAGTCTTTCTTTTTCTTCCTCTATTTTTTCTTTTTTACACACATGTCCCTGCTCCCATTTCTGATTGCAGGTATAACATAAGTTCTTCCTACGTAGTTCTTCTCTCTTGTTATTAAGAAGGTGCCTCATATGCTTATCTTTCTTGTAAGTGAAAGGCTTTGATGCCTTCTCATGGGTGGGTGTATCTTCTAACATGAGTGCTTTATCAATGGCATCGTCGAGAGAGTTGGGTTTTAAGGCACTCACTAATCTTCTAGTGGAATCTTTTAACCCTTCCACAAAAAGGTAGGTAAGACGGTCTTCATCAAGCCCATTTATCCTTACCGAAACTTGTTGGAACTCAGAAATGTAATTTTCAATAGATCCTCGCTGCCTTAAGAGGGTTAATTCCTTGAAGTCCTTTTGAGGGTGCTTCCTATCAAATCTTTTAATAAGTTTTTGAGTGAATTCCTCATATGAAATTTTACTGTCATGACCTTGTGTGAGGTCGTGGGCCAACCGTTCAAGATGTAATATAGCAAATTGCACCGCATCTTCTTCAGTCATAGGACTTAGATTTAGATAGGTATTTAACTTTTGTATCCAAGAGTAGGCTGTGATTTTATTCGACCCATCAAAGTTTGGTAGGGTCAATTTGTTAACTTTTTGTTTTAGGTCTTTACTTGATTGCCTACCCTCTCTTTGGGGGGTTTCTAGCTTTTTGGCTTCTAAGAAATTCCTAAAAGATATGATTTCTCTTATGTTTGGATTTAATCTTGCGTAAGCTGCAACTATATCTTCTGCATTTTGCAGGGGGGGATTGTTTTCCCCTTCCATCAAGGTCTCCTTTCCCAGTAGGAAATTTGGTCTTTGAATCCTTGGATTTGAGGAAGCATTGTTATTACTATTTTCAGAATGGTTTGAATTTGTATCCCTACTATTCGAACCGTTATTCTTGAGGTTATTCATGGTGACATTCATATCTTGCAAGGCTTGAAGTAGGGCTTGGCTTGTTTTTTCGTTTTGTTCTATTAGTGCTCGAGTTTTTCGTTCATTGTTTTCCACGAAGGTTCTAAGTTCATTTCCCAATTGTTCACCCATACTGTCAGTAGGCTTAGGATTCCTTCTGTGGTAGACTTTCATGTACTAATCCCACAAGGTGGTAGGAAAGAGGCTCTGATACCAATTGTAATGTTCCCCTTTTTAGAGATTTAAGAAATGACCTATGAATAGCAATATTTCCATATTATAAGAATAGTAATCATAGTAAACATTTATTTAATTGTAATAAAACAACATTAAAACATTCCTTTATCCCCTTTTTTTTATTATGGAATACATGTAATTTTATATAACAATTATAATTGTTTGAATAGTTTAAATATTTGTAAAACACTCCAAATTACTACTCCTTGCTCCAACATTCATCGGTGAAGGGGAAGTGAATACACATGAGAATGCCCTTAGTGATAACCTTCTCAGCCCGAGAGCGGCCAACAAACGCCCGTTGTAATGACCCTCTCGGCCCCCAGTGACAGACCGCAGTCCGCCTACAGAGGGTGGCCTACCTTGAAGGGATCCTAGACATCTGCACTCCTCAATGTATATTCAATTCCCTACCCTTATGACTGAAAGAGAGAGAGTCCATAATTTGATAGTGTATATTATAGTGTCAAATCTACTCTATTCCTCATTTAAGATTACATTAAATAGCTACAACCAACATTATTTATGCTAAATGCGATATTGATTCCTTATCACCTATATTATATGCATTTTCTACTTTCATTAATATACTGTGCAAGTGATCGCTGCATTCTAGTTATGCTTTGCTCTGTCATATTTAATAGCAAGAACTGTGCATACTTAATTCTCAGGTTCGGTAGGGCCTGTACATACCTGTCTGGGCCGTTCGCACTTTAGCCGTTTTTCCGCAACTAAGATAGGATGCACCCATAGCAGGAGAAAAGGCTATAATCCCCACGTTATATTTCTTCCTCATCCGTGTCCCTGCAAACTGCAATCACCACGAGTTAAATGGAGGGCGGAGAATCATCACAAATCAATGCGTCGCTTCCTCCTGAGCAATCGCGACTCAAAAAATACCTGTTTGACAAAACCCGTGAGTGCGTGCCCCTGGAGAAATTCGTGAGCGCCGCTTGAGGGGAAATAACGATCAACGCTTTATTTAATTAATCGCGTCACATTACAAAAGTCAGGAGAAATGTATTTATAATGTATTTATTTTAAATGCTTTATTACTTTGTGATTTTGATTATTTTAAGTAAAGACAATTAAATTCATTTATTAATTTATTATTAATAAATATTTCATTAACATATCTGTTATCCAGAAATAATTTGCAATAATATCTATATAAAAAAATAAATTGCCAAGAATTGTATACTTATATAATTATTAATTTAAGCAGATATGATTACACCAAAGGAGATTATGACACAAAGTCGCGATTTGCAAGAACAAAAACAATGATATTTTATTAAAAATATCAGTAAAAAACCTGTGTTACATGGGGACGCGTCCCTTGCCCCAAAACCCCCTGTACCCGTCCCCATCCGTCCCGGGGATAGGGGGACGCATTGGGGACAGTCCCCTGTCGTCCCCAAATGAAGAAAATTCACAGGAAACGGGGGGGAACGTTTCCTCTTGTCTGGGAACGGTCCGCCGTCCCCGGGGACAGCGGGGGACGTTGGGAACGTCCCTCGCTGTCCTCGGGGACGGCTAGCCGTCCCCCGCGTATATGGACTGCTCAGAAAATAAAATAACATAAAATCGTGGTTTTTTAAACATTTTATATTGCTTCTAATTCTGACGTGGGCCGACAGCAAGTAAAGGCAAATGAATAAAGTCCATAAACAAAAATTTAAATGAAACTTTAAAGTTTCATAACATTGAAAATATATTGTTTTGGCTCTCACGGCAAGAGCAGGCGACGGTGACGGCGATGGCGACGACTCCCAGCTCACACAGCAAATAAAAATCTCTCAGACTCTCAGCATCATTTTTTTACCATTTTACTCCTGCGTTTGGGCATTTGACAGAGGCGTTTTTGCATTTTAAGGACACATGAAACAAATTTCTCAAGTTTTTGTTTTACACGCCTAGGGTAAAGTCGCGGCTGGGCACCTCTATTTGACTGCGTTTTCTCCATTCAAGCTGCATTTTGTTTGTATTTTGGACGCCTTGAGGAGCTGGGAGCTGCACTTGGTTCCATTTCCTATCACTTTCAGGTTTGAGATTAAATTTAAATAATTTTATTGCTTCTGTATTATCTTTATCAATTTTTTAATTTATATTTTTTAATTTTTGCTTAATGCTTTTAGTTTTATTTTCATTTAAATGATTTTGTATCATTTTTACAAAATTACAGATTTTCAACCAGCGTACAAACTTCATATTTTAAAAAAATAAAGAAAAATTCAAAAAAGCCATACAAATTTCAAAATGAGCAGCAACAGCAATGGCAGTGACAGTCATGAGGGTGAGGGTAGTGAGAGTGAAAATGAAATTCAAAGAATGTCAATAGACCCTTCTTCTACCTCTGAAAATCCAACCCTTGCTTCTTCAGACCATTTTGCATGCCCTATACCCTCTCTTCAAAGGTTTGCAAAAGGCCCTTTCAACCGCAAGAAACCATTGCGTCATTTTGCCACAGATGTGACTGTCAACAAGAAAAAAAATTCAGGGGGCAGCAAGAAATGGCTTTGTCATTTTTGTAAAACTCATTACCATGGGAGCTATACTAGGATTAGAGGCCATCTAGTGGGTGACTGTGGAAAGGGTGTTAGAGTATGTACATTGATAACATTGGAGCAACAGCTTCAATTTGCAAAGTTGGTTGGATGCAGTGATGACCAAATCATTACCATTCAAAATAAAAAACGACCATTAGCTGATTTGCAAGGCTCTTCCAATGTATCAGTTTCAGAGAGTTGTGATAGAGGGAAGAAGAAAGCAAGTGAGAAAACTTCAATCATGGGGTTGATGAATTCACAAAAACGAGAGCAAGCTGATGATGCAGTGGCCAAATTCTTTTATGCTCATGCTCTTCCATTTCATTTGGCAAGGTCACCTTATTTCAAAACTATGGTGAAAGAAATATTGTCAGTTGGACCCTCTTATGCCCCCCCTGGAGAACATAGATTGCGTACCTCCCTCCTTGACAAACAATATTCAAAAGCTACCTTGTTGATGGAGGAGATGAGGCAAACATGGCTTAGGACTGGTTGTTCCATTGTCATGGATGGGTGGACTGATATTCGACATAGGCCACTCATTAATGTTATTGTTACATGCCCTGCTGGTTCATACTTTCTTCGAGCTGTTGATTGTTCTGGGAAGCGTAAGGATGCTGATTTTCAGTTTGGCATTTTGAGGGAGGCCATAGAGGAGGTTGGGCCTTCTAATGTTGTGCAGGTTGTGACAGATTCAGCTCGTGTTTGTAAGCTAGCAGGTTTGATGGTTGAGAATGCTTACAAACATATTTTCTGGACTCCATGTTGTGTACATGCTTTGAATAATGCTTTGAAAGACATTGGAAAAATAGATTGGGTGAGGGCAGCAGTTGTAGAGGCTAGAGGCATACAAATGTTTGTATGCAACCATCACACTTCACACGCACTATTTTGGTCTTATTCAAAGAAAGAATTCCTCAAACCAGTTGAGACTAGATATGCTAGCTACTATATTTTGCTGGAGAGGATGTTGGAGGTCCAAGATGCTCTACAAGCCATGGTTGTTTGTGCAGATTGGAAAAAGTGGAATCTGTCGAAGACAAATGAAGGCAAGGAAGTGAGAGATAGAGTACTTAATGAAACTTGGTGGGCCACTATCAAGTAAGAAATCTGAAAATTTAAATTGTTTTTGAAATTTTGAATTTGTTACACTTTGTTTTACTTTGTAGTTTGTATTTTAAAAGTTCTAATATTTAAATTTAATTTGTTGCTTGTAGGTATATTTGCTCTTTCATATCACCAGCTGTGAGGGTAATCCGGTATGCAAATACAGACTCTCCTAGCTTGGGAGAGATATATGAGACTTTTGATAGCATGCTTGACCAAATGAAGCAAGCTATTCGTCAAAAGGAACCTGAGTTGAGATTTTATGAGGACCATATTAGGCCTATTGTGACAAAGAGGTGGAACACAATGAATACCCCTCTTCATATGCTTGCCTATTCTCTTAATCCGAAGTGGTATGTACCTAGACCTGGCCGAATGCTTCCTTCTGAGGATGACGAGGTGATAGAGGGGCTTACAACAGCCCTTCGTAAAATATATACCAATGAGCTAGCAACCATTATTAGAGAGCAGTGGCTTATGTTTGCTGATCTTCAGGGTCCTACATTCAACAAACCAGAGGCTAGGACAGATAGGGCCACCATTGCACAAAACAACCCCATTGGATGGCTGGAAATTTCATGGGAAGGACACACTGGATTTGAAACAACTTGCCATTCGTTTGCTCTCATAGATTGCTAGTTCCTCTGCTGCAGAGAGGAATTGGTCCACCTATGGCTTCATCCACTCCATTAAGAGGAACAAGCTTACTTCAAAACGAGCTGAGAAATTAGTTGCAGTTCAAAGTGCCTTGAGACTTCAGCACCGTCAGACTACTGAGTATCGGCAGACTCCAGCAGCACGATGGGATGTAGATCCTGAGGACGTTAGGCAAATTGATGAGGATGAGGTGCAACCAGGATTGGTCGGACTACCATTGGATGATCCACTCTTGCCAGAAGATGATAGTGACTCAGATAGTTCTGAGTCTTTTGATATTCATAGCCCGAATAAATAGTCTTTTGATAGTGACTCAGATAGTTCTGAGTTTAAAGTTTAATTTCATAGACTGTTGGACAATGTATTTAGTATTTTGATTTTCATGTTTGAACTTTGAAACTTTTGGATGCATGTTTGAAACATTTGGATATTGATAGACCATGGTTTTATTTATGTTTGATATTGCTGTGATAAATTTTATAATGCTTTAAAGTTTAAAGTTTAATGACATTTATCATGTTCATATGTTGTTATGCTACTACTCTCGCGATTTATTTATATATTGATATTGTTGTTATCAATTATTAATTTATTGACATATATCTCTCTCTTTCCCTCTCTTTGTCTATAATATATTAATAATTTTTGAAAAAATCATATATATATATGTAATTTGTATGTCGCCGTCGCCTATCATCCCCTAAAAATTTGCCCCTAGGAAACGTCCCGGAAACGCGTCCCCAGCCGTCCCCCCGTCCCCGTCCCCAAAAGGCCGTGGAACATAGTAAAAAACTTCTAAATTTTTTCTCAAAATTTCTTAGGTAGAAAGCCACAAATTTAATTGCACAAAAAAATTGCCAAAAAAAAAACCTCTGATACCACGAAATGGTAATTGATTAATTAAAACAAGGAGAGGAATACTCCTTTAATAATAAATTACAAAACAATGTTTCTAAACAAAACAATCGACAACTAAAGAAATAAAAGAAGCTGCTAAAACAAACTGAAAGCAAACTACACTTAACTAAGATGACTATTACGCTAAATATAACAATATTATTTTAATAATTTCCATATGCTTATACATGTATTACTTTACTTTTGATTGATGAGGCAGTCATGATTGCTTTTTTATAAGATTCTAGTACTTGATGGCAGTGATGACCTTTTAAGTCTTTTAAACCAAATTGGTCTTTAGGACCTTTGAAAATGCATTAGTCTATTATATAATTTAACATCTTTTGACTTAGTTGTTGTGTAGGTCCACATAAAGGTGAAAGAATATCATCTCCTGTTTCTAGTCAATTTAAGTCTGTACATGTTAGGTTTGTTCTTGTATCTTCCTTGGTCCCATCTACATTTTGTTTCCCCTTTTTAATATGTCTTTCCTTCCAAGTCTTTTTTTTTTCCTTTCTTTCTGTCATAGTTTTAGACTTCTCCATCCTGTCAAGCCCTTTGTTGTTCCCCCACTTTCTCTTTGTGTTTGTCAAACTTTCGAACCTGTCTTTATTGGCATGCCTGTAGGTTGATCCCCGATGCCCCAACATGTAATATGAGTTTTGTGGTATTTCCAACCCCCTATCCCTGATATTTCTGCCGTTGTTTCTATTCTCTTTCCAACTCCCCAACACGTGTCATAATGTCAACAGTGGTCTGCATTTGGCGCCATATGTTCTAAAGTAGGTTTGTGAAGGATATAAAGAGCAAACATGTTCATTTAGGGATTATCATCTACACTTTACACAAATCCCTTTTAGGAATCCATTTTGAGTAACTTGTGTTCGGGGTGGAGATCATAGGACAAAAACCCTATTGATTTTGAAGAGAGGTCTCATTTCAGAGGTTGCATTTGAGCTTCATTGATCGCAGATCCAGCTGCATTGTATTGGTCCGATTTGCTATTGCTGTTGGTATGAATATAAGAGCTTATTGCTATTGCAATTACTGATGTTGCAGAACTATTGGAATGTAATTCAGTCATTGTTGAAATAAGGAGTTCAGGAATCACATCTATTATTTGTTCTTTATTTGTAATAAGGAGATTGGTAGTTTATATTCCATTTGCTGTTTAGAATGTGATGCTAATGCTAATGCTAATATGTAAACAGTGAATTCAATCTGAGTTATTTAAGATCTGATTTGAATAGTAGAGTCTGATATAGTTGTTATCCAAATAATGTGTTTGTAGAAAGATTAAGGCTGGATTTGCATAAGTATTTTGATTGGGACATTGCAAAGATGCCTTAAATGTGTTTAAATGTTAAGTTACCAGTTCGCTGGGTCTAAGGGGCAGGTCCGGGTCTGGTCCGGGTCCAGGTCCAATCCGGGTCCGGTTTGGGGTTCGGATCCGGTCCAACCTAGGTCCGGATAGGGTCTGAGAATTTTCCTGTGGGTTCATTTGGATTCGTGTAGGATAGTGTCAGATGAATTTGCAACGAATTTCAACATTTTTATTTGCTTTTCAGTCTGCCCGCACCACAGATTGGATTGTTTCGAACACAGTCGAGGAGCATGACTCTATAATAGGCGAACGAGTAGGCTTTAATGCAAACATTAATGCTCCAAACATCAGAGCAACTTCCTCACAATCCTTTTGCTGTCCTCCTCGCTTATGTGTTTGCTTGGTATAAAAAATTTTACAGGTCTTTCCCAAACTCATAAATTCAGCTCATTGCCGAAATATTTCACAACCCTATAAGAAAAAACAAGTATAAGTCAATCTAGTTTGTATTATGTTGTACCCAGAATAAATTTTTGCTTCAATAAGGCATTTTGCTTAAAATGAGCTAAATCAAGTAAAATTGTTTCCAAAAGTCCGTTTTAGGTCAAACAAAACATAGGCTTTTTGTGGGTTTGTGCCAAGGAAGAACTTGCAAATTTCTGAAAATTTGAAAATTAGGGTTTCAAACCCCTGTTTTTAGGAAAACCCCTAAAAATAGGACCTTTCCAGAATGAGTTGAAAATGATTTTGATAGGGTAAATTGACTTCACGATCACACTGGTCAAGTCAAAATCACCAAAAAGTTTGTTTTACTCTAGTGGGTCTATTTTCATTTTTTAGGAAGAAAGCTAGGACCTCCGCAACCATTAATGGCAAAATGGCCAGTACCAGGTGGTGAAATCTAAGCCTCAAAAGCTTCAATGAAGAATCCATGGCGAAAGATGCTCTGCAACAAAGGGGATTTTCAAAAGTGAAAAATGTTGAAAATTGACCAAGTCTAGAAAATGCACGGCTTGCTACCAGAAGGAGGCTATGTAGTCAAATGCCTTAGTCATTTTTCCAACACCCGTACACACAGCATGGTGAAGGTGATTGCTAGGATGCACGCGTTTGCGTCGTCAACGACAATGCTCAAACTTGTCAAGCTACATGAAGCACGAAGAGATGAAGATTTTCAAAGAAAATGATGAAACTGCAGCTAAAGTGCCCCTGTTGGCTAGGGGAGCCCATGAAGTTAAAGGTCAAAAGCATTCAAGTAGTTTTGCCAAGATGGTCATCTCCTTCGTGTTTCTGTTGGCTTTCCAGCGCATAGTCAAGCAAGATCATCTAATTCATCGATCACCGGCAAACAAAAGCAGAGACAGGAGATGTTGAAAGCATGTATCATCAAAGAACTACGGTCACATCAAGGAAAAAGCGCCCCTGCTTGACAGGGGCACCCTTCATTTTGGGTCACCTGATGAACTTTTCAACGTCTGCTTTCTACAAGGCATCTGCTCAACATCCTCTCAGCTTCACGATCAATCCAGTTGCATGTTCACAAGACCTGTCAAGCATTCGCAAACAAAGATCAAGCATAAAACGTCGGAAGCAAAGGTAGAATGAAAGACATGAAGAATTGGCTAAGTGTTAAGGAAAATGCACCTTCCTAGAAATAGGCGCCCAACTTTTTGGGCAATCAAATGTAGTCTACAAGCTCAGTGACCTCCAAGGAGTACTCTGCCTTGATCAATCTCAACAATGTCATCGTCAGTGAACTCAACAGATAAATCTAACATCTGACGACGAAGATCAAATTGGGGGTGTTCGTGAAAGATTGCAAGATGAAAATTTCAACACAAAAGGTTAAAGGCGCCCCTGCAAGCCAAGGGCGCCCATACTTTTGACAACCCTAAATCAACTTTCATGACCTATAAGGCCAGTCAATCTTTCTGGTACTGAACTGGTCATCCATTCCATATCTCAGCATGTTCACCGGAATCATCAACCATCAAAGATCTCAGATTAGAGCACTGAGGGTCAAACTAGAGGAATTGAAGAACACCCAAGAAATTGACTAAGTCTGGTGAAAAATGCACCTTCTTGGGAAAAGGCGCCCAAGAATTAGAGGCATCAGACTCAAGTTTTGAGCTTTGTAGCTCCCAAGCACACTTCCTTAGAGTTGTTTCATCTCAACAATGGATCTGTCAACAACACTTCAAGATCAATTGAGCAACCAGAATCAGGAATCGAAGGTAGGCATTTCATCATAGAAAAAGAATAAAAAAGTGTTCAACTCCTCAACTTGGACGCCTAAAGTCAAAGCAAGACCAGTTGATTGAAGTTAGGATATTTTGAAGGCCTTTCATGTCTAAAATGTCCCCAAATTGGTCGAAATTAGTTATTTGAACTCCAGATCAGGGAAATCAACTCCTCAATCATGTGTTGGCGCCCAAACTTGATACACTCAACATCAAATGACATATATCATATTATCAAGTCTAGGCATCATAATTCATCATTTTCTTTGCAGGTTGAAGCTCAAGAACAAGCATTTTTCTCCTCTCAACATTTTTTAAAGATGTGAGAGAGGATATTCTCAGTGTTCTTTGTATTTTCAAGAATAAGTTGCAAAGAGGGAAAGTTTGTCAAGGTCTACATTTCCAGGCTTGATTTTCTTAAAGATTCAGAAGGCAATTTATCAATTTTTTCAACTAGGTGTCATGTTCTTGAAGGATCAGAGAGGCAGTTTATAACTTCCAAACTTCTTCCCCTTCTTTTTCTTCTATTCTTGTCTTTAGATCTTCTTGCATGTCCAAGTAAATGGAAATTTTTCGCAGATCTGGTCGTCTGGGTATGATCAACATAGCATATTCAACAAAACCCATGTGCCAAATTCTCTCAGAAAAGTAGCCCTACTACCCCTTTTATACGGTTTCCGAAAAAGGTCACAATTTTGAAAATATGACAAACTAAGTTTGTTTAGCTTTGAAGTGCCTACAATATCCATGTGTTAGATTTTTTCGGAAGAAGTAAGCCTCTGGTGCCCCCAAAACCTCTGCTCTGAAGGGTTTTTGCATGTACAAGGAAAAGTGACTTTTTGGATTTTCTGATGTTCTGGGTTCACTTAGAAAATTATTCCCGAGAAAACCCACGTCTCAGAATTTTTTATAAAAATTACCCCTTAGCGAGGCTATTTTTAGTTGTTGCAGAAAAAGTTGTCTGACTCTGAACATATTTGTGTTTACAGTCAACAGTCAAGTTTTCCAGAATATAGTACTCTCAAGTTGAAATCAAGACCAAAATGGTCCTACTTCATGACTTTCTAAAAACACTCGACGCGGATATGCATCAAGTGAAACCCGTAGTCAAGTTGGACGCCTTGGAAGATGTAAATGACATTACCATTCAATGGATAGCAAAAATACGAAAGGTAATCATTTCAAACATAGAGCCGCCACTGGTTACTACCACACTACCTTCCACACTTCATGTCAACAAGGATGGATAACACAACTGCAAAGAAGATAGAATATCAAGAGCAAATTGCAAATGGCGAACAGATGTTGCGGCGACACGTCATCATCCTGTGAAGCATTAATTGTCTAGAGGCAAAAGCAGTCAATGACTGGCTAGAGGAATTGTTGAGCAGAGGTGATGAGGTGTAAAACACCCAATTAGGAAGTCCTACCCCTCCAAAATAGCATTTACGACAAACAGGAGTTAACTTGATGCCTCTTTCCAAGTTAACTCACTGTCACATTGATCATGCACTTCTATTTCCACTAATTATGGATGTCTATTTTGGATTTCCACTAATTGTGGATATCTATTTTGGAGGCACTTTTATATTTGGAGTCCTTTTTTAGTTTAGAATCAGTTAACTAAAGTAGACTTCCCAGTTAACTATTAGGTTACCTACTATTGTGACCTTTTCACACATCACCCCACTCAAAATGGGTACCCCCTAATTTTTGTCCTATTCAGATCTTTTGGCTTGATTTTGGTTGGTTTTGTCACTGTCACTCTTTTGTTCCGTCTATCTTTCCGAGGATGTGCCCATCTTTGGGCCTAGTTTGAAGTTTTGGCTAAGTTTGTGAATTTAGGGTATTCATTCTTTAGGCTAGTTTGTGGCTAATTTAAGTGAGCAAATTGAAATATGAGCATTGCATAGCAATCAGGAGGCTTCAACAAGGTTCCCATTAAATTTTCACTGAATTCTGACAACTTACTATTTTTAGTAGGTACTCAATTTGGGACCTTTTTCTCGGGACTTTTTGAAATTTTGATTGCTTCACCTCATTTAGGACCCTTCAAAGTACTTGCCTGCAAAATTTCATTGAATTTTGACAACTTTCTATTTTTAGTAGTTTTGCCTTTGGGAGCAATTTTTAGGGTTTGCATGGATGATTTTTCAATGCATGTCAGAATAGTCTTTTTGGGTTTTTCAAGAGCTTCGCGATGATATAACATGCAAGTCAAGTTGATGATTTACTATTTTTAGCAAGTGCTTGCATGAAGACCAATTTTTTGGGTTTTTCTAGGTTTTTTGAGATCTCTTGGGTAGTATGACATGCAAACACATCCGGCAGTTGGTTGATCACTTTTTCAGGCACTTACTATTTTTAGCAGGTTCACTCTAGCAGCCCCCGGATCTTTAGTTTCACGAGCAGAGGAGGTCATTTGAGGCACATGCAAGTCAAATTAGGGTTTCCAGCTTTGGTGCCTAAAAAGAGGGGTAAAATTTGAGAAAAGAGAAAAACTGATGTATCCCATTGCAATCAGCATCCTTCAAGG